>JAQZBX010054313.1:0-18663 GCA_029593785.1 Cabassous unicinctus
TCATTTCTCGAGAACGTAAGGCTTTTGTTTCTCAGAAGAGGGCCCCGGCTGGGCTCTGGACCCTTCCTCCATGATGGCCATTCTCCTCCAAGCCCTCCCTTGAGGGAGGCTTCTGTGGCCTCCTGCCTGGCTTCACCTTTGCTGTGAGTGCTTGTGGATGTCCACTGAGGAAAGCCTCTGAGTGGGCAGGAACTCCCCCATAGCTCAGCTCCCAGGGCTTCTGGCCCTTCAGCCCAGCACACTCAGCCTTGGCAATTCACTGAAAGTTTTAGCGGACCTCATACCTGCCTGGCTGGCAGTCCTGTCTTCCGTCTGTTATGCCACATGGGATCTGGTGCTCACATCCATCCTTTCTTTGGAAGCACTTGCCTTTCCTAAGATTTCAGTCTAGCTCATTGCTCTGTGACCTCATATGGACTCAAGGACAATTGATTGCTTTTTCTAGGTTATATGTTCTCTCCAGATTACTGCATTCTAGGCAGAAGCCAGAAGCTCTTCTTTACTTCTTTACTTATCTTGACATTATAGGAATCCATTCAAACATGCATGTACTCATTCCTTCATTCACTGGACAGACTTGTGCTGAGCATGCAGCACACAGGCACGGTGCACAGGCAGACCTAGACCCTGCCTTCTTGGTGCTTACAACCCAGCATAAAGGCAGATGGGATGTATAAGAAAGCAAGCTACAAAGAAATAAAGAAAAAATGGGTAGTAAGAAGACATGGCGAGAGTGCTGATTAGCAGGGAGTCACAGAGGAAGAGCTGATATAGAGGCACTGGGCCCCTTGAAGAGCTGAAATGTAAGCTGGAACCCAAAGTCTGAGAAGAAGCCAAACCTGTTAAGAGTTGTGGTTGTGGCAGTTTTGGGGGTAGGGTTCAGGGGGAAAACTTTCCCAGCAGAGAAGATATTCAGACAGAGGAACCTGGGGCAGGGATAACTACCGAAGCTTCTAGAAGGACACTGAGCCTGGAGGAGACTTTACCAGGTGAGGTGGGCTGTGGAGGCCTTGGAAAGGAGCTTGGCTTTTACTCTAAGGGTTTTAAAAGGATGAATGTTTTAACGGGGCTCCCAGCAGGAAGCAGATGGAGTAGTCAAGAAGCACTGGAACGAACTCAGTGTGAACAAGGCTGAGCCGGTTGAAGAGGAGCCAGTGGGTGGGCGTGAGACACGAGGCCTGCCCCAAGGTGCACTGCTGCCACCGAGTCTGGAAGAGGAAGGGGCACAAGTGGCCTTGGACCTGGGGCAGGTGGGTCCTGGAGAGCCCCCAAAGGGCCTGGCTTCTGCTAGAGGGATGCCCACCAGTGGGAATAAACATTGGTACCTCACCCTCTTTCCAGCCTCCTGCCTCCAGCCTGTGCCTCCCACTGATAAAGCCCCACTGGAAGCCAAAATGGAAAGGAGGCCATTGACCCAGTTCTCAGGTGCGGACAGGTAGGAAAGGACGGAGAGTGAATCTGGAAGATGAAACAGAAGACGTCCAGCACTGAGAGTGACAGGAACGGGAGTGCATTTTGAGTTGCTCACTCTGGCTGTGGTGTGGAGGAGAGGGAAAGGGTGAATGTGGTCACCAGGGGAGGTTCATCTCAGCAGTCAGGAAGAGGGGATGATAGGGATTGGCAACAGCTGTGGAGAAGAGCGATGGACTTGAGGTGGGTTTGTAAGGCAGAAAAGACAGCTCTTGTTGGGTAAGATTTGAGGAGTGAGGGCAAGTCAAGGATAACTCCCAAACTTCCGGCTTTTGTGATTGGTGGAGGCCAGTGCCCAATTATAAAATGGAGGAGACTGGGGCGTGACCAAGTTTGAGGGAAGAATCAAAGGTGATATTTTGGAGATCTTAAGCCGGAGGCAACCTTGAGACAGCCAAGCAGAGATGTCGAGCTGGAAGTCCTGCATAGACAACGGAGAAGCAAGAGTGCCCGTCTGGTTGGGGTAGAAGGTAGAAATGTTCAGCCACAGTCCTGGGTGAGAGCACCCAGGTGCATGGATGGAGGAGAGGCAGAGCTCAGCCTGGTGGAACCCCACACTTAGATCTGGGGTGCACAAGGGAAGGAGCAGCCAGGGAGGCAGGTAGGAGTAGAAGTGAGGAGTGAGGGAAGCATGGTAGGGTCAGAAAACAAGCGTGGTCACCAGGATGAGATGCTCCTCAGGGGTCCAGTAAGAAGAGGATCAAAATGTGGTCCTGACACTTAACTTGTGCCCTAAGAGTGGAGGGAGTGGCTTCTTCTAAGACCCCTTCACTAGGGCACCAGTAGGCGCTCTCTTAGCCTGAAGCTGCTATTCTGCGCATAGTTTATTTCCTCGGTGACCTACAGAGGGAGGAGACACCTGCAAATGGCTGCCATCTTCCTGGAGCTCCTTCTTGAGGTGGTTCTTCTGGTTTTGTCCTGTCTAGATAGTGAAGGTGCCACATCCACATCCACAAACAGTCTTGAAACCTCTTCCCTTCCAAAACTTCAGGAATGTCCATTGCTCACCTCACTCTCTTAGATGCTAATATCTTGTCTCTTAAGATGCAAATAAGATATAAGATGGTTTAATTGGGAACACAGTTTTGAAGTTCACCGCCTTTATATTTTGCAAGCCAATAGTAATATCAGATAAGAATAGACAAGCTGTGGAACAGCATGAAAAGAAATATCATGTCTTCCTTTTCTATGACACTTAGAGTATCACTGTGAGTCCAGGGAATTTAAAAATACTCCCTGAAACCCATTAACATTGTAGCTCTGCAAATAATTTTTCCTAATTCAATATACCTGGTAAAGCTTGTGCTACATTTAACATCACCTGTCTCTTGTTCCTCTGGATTTGCCCCAAAGTTTATTCTGCATATATCCTCCAAAGAGAGTTCCAGGAAAAGAGCCAGGCCAATGCAAGAGGTAGATAATTTTTATTTCTTTTCTAGAAAATAGAAAAGCTGCTTGATATCCCTAATCCAAGCCTGGGTTTTTCATTTGCCCTTAGTATATGCTTTCATTGTCTGCATGAATCTGGAACTGTCAATTTTAAGGAAATACATGTCAATTTTAAATAAATAAATCTAAGAAAGCGTGCTTGTTTTTATTCTGCTTGCTGACTTTTCAACATTGTGTTGGGATAATGTGGAAGTAAAGACTGTATCATCTGCTTCCCTTTCTAGTGTGCTGTTACTTTACAGAAAGAACAGCACCTAAAAGCAAATGTGTGACCTTCCAAAGAGGAAAATTACACCTCTGCTTTCACCCAGCGCCTCAGCCTGGCGCTGGGGACACCAAGCCTGTTTGTAAGGCACAGGAGTTCACCTTTCCAAAGCTTTTACAGATTTGCTCTTTTCTCTGTTTATGTGTATTTCTGCCTTCTTAGAGTGGAAAAACACCTTCGCCTAAAGCATTGTTTGATGCCTACTCAGAACTAAAGCTAGTTCCTGTGTGAAATTAACTGACCCGTGTGGAGATGGAGCCAGTAATCTTAGCTCTATCACTACTCTACTCATAACACCCAATGGTTTAAATAACAAGAATACACAGCTACCTCAATTATATGTCTATACCTCAGGAGGCAGGGGGGAGATGTTACTTTTTGCGAATGTTCACAGCTGTGAATTTAAGGGCATTTTAATTTGCATTATTCAACCTTATACTTTACATGGTGCCTAGGAGATTATAAATAATCTGAAAGAATTTCTTGAATGAATGAATGAATGAATGAATGAACTGAGGTCCAGCTTTTCCTCTCTTAAGTGAAGGTGCCTGGGGTATTTCTATAGTGTTTTATATTTGCTTTTTTAATATCACAACCCCAAGAGCTACCTGTCTCCTCCTGGTACTCCACCAGTTATAACTCACTTCCTGCAGGTGAGTGGGAAGGGCTATGGATTCACTGAGCAGTTGGGCACACCACAGGTCTATTTAACTGATAACAAAATGATTAACAGGGATCCAGTTTCTACCAAAATAGAAAGCTTTGAACAAACATATAAACTAATACTAACATGGTGGTTAACCAGCATATACAATTTGAGCAGCATTTAAGGAAATATTAATCCATGTGAAAATATTGCCACCTCTTCCGATGGTCTCTTACATATGTGCTTATCTGTTACAGGGTTATGTGTATCTGAGTGTGTATATATCCTTATCATCTTAGAATGTATTTAAGCATACTAGGCTCTCAAATATTTGCTGAATGAATGGTGTGTCTTTGTTGCTCAATAAATGTTTATTGACCTGTTTGAAAGCAAATGGAAACACATTTGATAAGATAATATTGTTTTGTCATCTGATATATTATAGTAAACGCTAATCTTTGAAGGCAAACAAACATCTTTCTATTTGTACAGGATTTTTAGATACAATACACTTTGCTGATGTGTTTTTAAAGGGAGAGTCCCTGGCCTGAAATAAATTTGGCACCAAAAGTACATTTATATTGGGCTGATGACGCATTCGAGTAAATAAAGGGGATGACACGGTGTGTACGTGTATCTGGCGCTATCGTAAAACACTAATCCTGACAGCTGCGTGCTGGGCATTTGGGTTACAGAGTGCAATCTAGTTCAAGAGTGAGGATGTTTTTTATTTTAATTTGATATTTTAGGGTGTCCTTTATACTAGTGAAATGCTGCCTGGATTTATAATTAATGGAGTTCGGTATCTTTTCTTTTATAAATACATGCTTTTAAAATATATTGTGTAATTATCGGGCTTTGGATGGTTAAAAGTTAGCAGAAACCATGTGAAGATTCCTGATGTATTATTGGGGAAATCTCTGGACTCTGAAGTACCTTTACATGCTTATTTTGTGAATGTGTTTCATGTGTTGGTACTTTGGGTGGCTCACATTCAGAGTGAGGACATACGGAACAAAAGAGTAACTTTCTTGAAAGGGACACCTTTTAAGAAAAGTGACAAGATTTATAAATAAACCATGGTGTCTCAAATATATTGAGTTGACTTATTCTTTATAATTCAGGTGCTAGGATCATAAATAAGGTTATTTATTCATGTGTAAAAATAAATCCACTCCTATATCAAGAGACGTTTCGTTTTAGCTACAATCTGACGGTGTAGTGAATGTTAGGGCACTAGGATTCACTTTCTTTCTAAAACAGAGGAATCACTGTTGGAAGCCAGGTTTAAATGAAGTCCTAAGTGTCATGAGTTAATGTGAATTATTATAGTTCTCAGTCTGTGAATATGTGTATTTCCCCTTCTGGTTTAGAAATGGCATATGGTTTGAATTTCCAAAAACAAAAATACACATATACTGGAAGGCTGTGATTTAAGAATTCACAATTTATGTAATCCCTGAGAGAACACTCCAGCGTTTCAGTGATTGAAATCTGCAATACATCTAAAGAAAGGGTGCATTTTAGCTTAGAAAGACCAATTGCATTTTGTTTTGAATTATTGTTAGCATAAACACTGAAAACATTTTATCTCATGAATGTTAACCAAAAATGGAAGATGATCTTCGACTATTCAAGGGAACGGGATTTGAAATCTCCTTTACGCTGAGGTGGTTCTGCACTGCTTCTACCCAGAATGTGGATTCTGGTCTGACAGGAGCTGAGCAAGGCGAACTGGGCTGGGGTGCCAAGGCAGAAGTTGGGGGGTGGCAGCATGTAGGCTTTTCTGATGCGCTTCTGCTGGCCCCATCCTCTGCTCCAAACACCCCACAAGTAACATCCTGTCCTCGTTCCTTCTCTTCCCCTCCCACGAAGGGCTTCCAGTTCCGTGTCTTCCACGACAAATCCTGCTGACCAGGCAAGGTGCCCTCAGTTCTCTTTTGTTCGGTCAAGCTCTACATGCCCGCAGTTCTCTCTCTTAGTGAGACAAATACTATTTCTATATAACTGGACAGATTACAAATAGTTTTACATAGAACTCATTATTTTTGTATTATTGACATCACCTTAAAATCAATTGAGCAGATGTTATTATACCTTTTTCATAGGTCAGAAAACCCATGTACTAAGAACTTCAGTGATATTCCCACAGGGCATCAATATTCACATTTCATCTACTTGTTCACTAACGAAATATTCTTCCTAGTGACAAAATATAACATTAGATTAATTACGATTTCCCAAATTTTAATTTTTAAGAATTGCGCTTATAATTCTACTGAATTGAAAACATGGTAATTAATGCACTTACAGCTTTGAGAAGTCTTCTAAGTGACCAGTAAAAATATATATATATATACAATAGTCAGTAATTATTTATAATCTAATAATGCCCAATTAGAAAATGTATTGAGAGAGAATACAATTTGAAAGATCTGCAAAATTACAAAATTTTTAGGAATGAATTTCATAACAAGCATGCATCATTGTAACAAAGAAAATAGTGGAATTGTTTTAATGTACTGATTGACCTAAAATAGGGGTTCTTAACCTTTTTTGTTCCATGGACCCCTTTGCCAGTCAGGTGAAAACCACAAACCCCCTTACTAAAGCCACACTATACTGTGTATTATTTAATAAATATATCACACCTGCACCAACACGTCCCCACAAGAAGAATGTTTTTTTTTATTTATTTAAATTCAAGCTCACGGACCCCTTGTTAAGAACCCCTGACCTGAAAGGAGCCTTGAGTAAATGAAGAGCCGTAACATCCTGCTGCAGTGGGACCCAGGCTCTCCACCCTTTCCCTGAACTTCCCAGGAAGGTAACTCCTTCTGGATGACCATTTCATACCCTCTCCCCCTCTCCATCCTCACTCTCAGCTGAGAAATCTTGCTGCTAGTTTCCTGGAAAATTTCCAGAAATCTGAAGAGCTTCTGCCACGGTACTCATGTACCTACTTGCACCCACACCGCCAGGCTGTGCCTTCCTTCCCGTCACGGCACGTGAACTGTGGGTCTCCTGTGTTGGGCTAAGCCTTCCACTTGGCCACTTCTCTTCACAACTTCTCAGCTGCTACAAAGGTATGCTCCAGCAATTTTCTCCTTTGTATCTTCCATCCTAAAAATCTCTCCACTAGATGTTTTCCTTCAGCACACCAGCATGTTCTTTTTATATCTTAAAAACACAACATTCTTGACCCATTTCCATGAACTACCATTCCATTCCTCCCAAGCTACTATCCCATTCCGCTTTCCATTTTTTATAAAACTTGAAAGAGTTTTCTGTACTAACCAATCTCAATTTTCCTTGGCCCTTGCACTGATCAGAGTGGATGAGATCAGTGAGGAAGAAAACATGGATGGAAACCAGATGGGGTCCACAGATTTAGCCTAATTGACTAAACTGCCCTTTTCAAGGCCACCTTGTCAGGACCACTGGTCACTTCCATGTGGCTAAATCCAGGAGGCAATTCTCAGCCTGCCTTTTGCTTTTTCTACACAATTGATCCCTTTCTCCCTCTGAAACTTGGATAGATGTGCATACACATAAATGGGAAACTTTTGTATTTCTAAAAAGAACACAGACACACGTAACAAACAATTTTAAAAGATATACTACTGGTTGGGGAAAAACTTGAGTCATATCTGAGAGACAAAAGATTAATATTCTTGACATTTAGAGAACTTTCTCAGATTAACAAGATCACTACCCCAAAGAGAAATAGACGAAGAACATGAATGTCAAAATTTACAGAACATATATAAATGAAAAATAAATTTTGGTCTTACCAATAATAAATAAATTCAAACTAATATGTGAAGGGTATGAAAATTTGAAAACAGAAGGAATTAAAATGCCAAACAGAACAGGCATGCACATATGATGTAGAACAAGTGAAGCTTGCTACTGTTGTGGAAGCAATATTAGCACTTTTTTTCACTAAGTCTTAAAGTGTGTATCTCCTTCCCAGCAGTTCCACATCTGCGAAATTATCTATAGAACATAATTACCCAAATACGGAAAATATGTAGCTGAATGTTCACCAAAGCCTTCCACATTAGAGCCATGCTAAGTTAAATAAATGTCTGTAGTATACTCATAAACATTACAATATGTAGGTTTATTAACATAGGTTAGCTGTGATGTATCAGTACAAAATAACACGTAGAATGCAATCATTTTTTTAATGCAATCATTTTTTTTCTTAAATTTTTCTTAGGAAAAAAGATAGAAGGCTAAATGACAGGTAATACAAGAAGTTAGTTATCTATCAATATTAGAGATATTTACATTGAGTTTCCATTCATTTGAATCTTGCAAGTTTTTGTTAATATCTGTTAATTACAAATGTAAAATATGAAAACAGAAAAAATACAACACTTTTATTTGGTAAAGGAACTATGGAATAAAGTTCTAAGTTTAAATCCAAGCTGAAAATACCTGTGATTTTACTCATGAAGGACACGTAATGAGAGAAATCTAACGAGTTTCTAGAGACAAATTGCATACAGGGGCAACTGAGCATTCCAAGAGTACACCTCCAGGCTTTCATATTTTAAAAGATTTTATAATAGTCAAAATTATATATTATATGCAGGTAAATATGTGCACAAATATAATTGTATTTGAATACTTATAAACATGAATTAACAGGCACATACATGCATATATACACATACATTTGCATACATTTGCATATATGCATACTACATGTACACATCTTTGTTTTCTGGCACAACCCTGATATTTAGTTTATAAACTTTATGTGTGAGTTTTCCAGAGTTATTTCCTAAATAAATTCTAATGCAACTCAGTGTTGTTGTTTAAAAAACAGAGTTTCAGACAATATTTCGGCAAGGGCAACACCCCCCTATGGCAGCTGGCAGCCAGGTGAAAAATTGTCTCTGACACCTCACAGGCCGACTGTTCCTGTGGAGACAGAACTTGCTTTATGCAAAAGGGGGTATCGTGCCCTGAGTAAACAGACTTTGCTTCACCTCTTTCAGTACAGCACCATCAATCCCTCGCCTTCATGAATTCTACCATTTAAAACATTTTTTACAAAAAAATATTGACTTTGGAGCACGTGCTCCCAAAGCAAACAGATTTCAGGATATAAGCATCTGACGAGAGCTAATATTGACAGACCATGTCTGGTCATGGCCAGCCTCGTTCCAAGGCAAAATAAAGTTGCGTGTGTGTGTGTTGGAGGCAGGGGCTACTGGAGGTGGATGGCCACACCTTCCCCTTTGGGTAGAGAGCATGTTGATCGGGATGAGGACGCCCTGCCATAGCTGTCTCCAGGGTGCTTTTCTTGCATTACTTCCAGTTCATGGCTGCAAAAGAAGGTCTTAGCCCTTCAAGGTGACCAGAACCGATGTCGTAGGTGAGAAGTGTACGTGGACCTTTGGGAAAGCATCGGCACTCCTGAAAACACCTGTCACTGGACTCAGTGAGCTCTCAAGCCCTGGCTCCATCTCCAAGTCCAGCCTCGCCTCTTCTCTTCCAGACCCTGCTGCAGCCAAGTATCTGCCCCCCTCCAGTGCCCTGTGACACCGGCTGTCCCCGCCGTGTGGAATGAACCCCCTCTCTTCCCTACTGCTGTCATCTGAGTAATGCTTCTCCATCCTTTAGTCATACACGTCACATCCAAGGGAAGACTTCTCCGCCATGAGCCGCCCCCCCCCCCGCAAAGCTGAAGGACCCGATTAAAGTCCAGATTCTGTTGGTACTCACAGCACTCTGGGTTCCCCCAGGGACCTCATCGTGCACACAGGCCAAGCCTTTGATAGTCATTTCTTTAGTGGAAGTCTGTCCTTCAGGCCCAGGAGCTCAGGGAGACAGAGCAGCCTCTTCACCCAAAGCTTGACAGAGTCTGAGGCTTCAAATAGCATTGACCACTGAAGAGATAAGCAACGTCTTCTTCATGCACATACCCCTGCAATAGCATGTGTTTTGGTTCAATGTCAAGGTGCAGTTGGCTCTCTCTGAAGACAGTGTTTTTATCCCTGTTTTCACTCAGAGGTCATAAGAATTGTTCCACTCCTGATGAGAATGTCCCATCCAACATGAACTTAAAAAAGGGTGCATTTTAGTCATTATCTAGATTCATTTCCAGCTTACATTTCAGGAATTCTAGTTAATATGTATACTTACGGGACACGTTTAAACTGTTTGCCTGGAAAACTCTGAGTGGTCTAGGGCAAAGCTTGTGTGCACAAAGCACACATCATTGAAAAAGGCTCTAGTGAAAGGGAAGAAGTTGTTGAGATATTGCTCATCCATGCGTCTGTGGGGTCACCGCGTCCCTCGATCCCCGTGTCCTGTGAGAACTGCATTGTGCCCCTGCCCTTCCAGTTGTGTTCCTGGAGGACTTGCATTCTCCTGCTTAGCTCTTACTCCGAATTTCTGCTTCTACTAAATTTTCAGACCCATTCTATCAAGCCTACAGTGTGCAGTGGCTTTATTTACTCAATGCTTTGGGGGATAATGGAGAGTTACTGCACAAAACACTGGAGAAACTCTTTAAATTTGAGGTTAGGTGTCCTAAAGGGATTTCTTCCCAGCCGTCCTTCCCCACAGCACCAGCCGCCTGCGTATGCGTCACCCTAGGTCCATCCTCCATTTCACCTGGAATCCCAAAGGCCCTTGTGGTGGCTTGAAATGTGTCCTCCAGAAAAGCATGCCCCAGTCCTCACCCCGTCCTGTGGATGTGACGTCACTTGGAAATAGGGTCTCTGAAGATGTGACTAGTTAAAATGAGGCAAACTGGATAAGGCCCTAATCCAATGTCACACATGTCCTTATAAGAAGTGGAAATATGGACACAGAGACAGACACTGAGAGAGGAAGGTCATGTGGCCATGATGGCAGAGGCTGAAGTGTGCGGCTGCGAGCCAAGGAACGCCAAAAATCGCGGGCTTCCACCCGAAGCTGGAAGAGGCCAGGAAGGTTCTAGGATTCTTCCCTGAGGAGCGTGGCCCTGCCTCCCGACAACTTCCTTTTGGACTTCCAGCCTCCAGAACTCGGAGAGAATAAATGTCTATTGTTTTAAGCCGCCAAATCTGTGGTAATTTGTTTGGGCAGCCCTGGGAAACGAAGTCAACCCTCTTCAGCACCCAAGGGACAGATTCCTAGAATGTTCTTACGTGTGAGAGTTTCGCTCCTCATCTGCTCCCCAGCCTCATCTCTGGGCCAGTCCTGTTTGGGAAATCCTAAAGGGGCCGGTTAACAAGTCTTCACTCCCTAATTATCAAGCCCCCACGGGCACTTGGAAAGTATAGTTGGTCTTCAGCTTGGGCTGGACAAAGGACCAGCCCATGCTTCCTCCCTAGATGCCCATTTCTATGAGAAAAATGAGAAAAGCATTGACTCTCCCACACCATCCTGAACGAGCCCAGGCCAGTCTCCCCCACTTCCATTTCCATTGCAAAGTCCAAGTGTCTTAGGATTTCTTGGATACTCTATTTTGGGCAAAGTTTCCAGAATTCCCACAAAGCACATGAAAGGGCGTGGGAGCACCTGGGCATGCTTGTCGTGCAAAACGTGACCACGGGGGGCCCTCCGCCGTCCAGCGACTGCCGCCATGCCCCCGCCTGCTTTCTCTTTACCGAGTGTCCTCGCGCCGTGACTCGCCTTTCTCTCCGCTGGGTGTGTCCTCGGGAGTGCTGAGCGTCTGAGCTCTGAGTTAGTGACCCGAGCTGCTGCGTGACGGCTGGACCTGGGGCCTTCGGCTGCTCTTCGGTTATTCTTTACATCTTTGCTTTTTGTTGAATTTTGAAGACAAGCTTGACATTTCATTTAGTGAGGAAGTAAAGGCTTTAGGACTGCAGCGGTAAAGTGAGTCATTCTTAGTGGGAAGGGATCTTACTTCCGGGATGGGAGGCTTGATATGTGACTGGAGGCCGATTATTACCGCGAAGGCATGTAGGCGTTCTCATAGACTAAGATACAGGTGATGATGTTAGCTTTGCCCTACAACTGATAGGCGTTGCACAGTATGAATAGCTTCTAGGCGAGCTGCCCCTTTAGTCTGTTGAAACCATTGTAGATATGTTTTAGGAGCTATTTTCCCTGAGATTAAATAGAATTCTTCTCAAATGGGAATATTTAACTTTTCACACCCATCTGCCCACTTGCACATTCCACCTCTGCAGGTGAAAATGAAGCCGTGCAGTTAGGCTCTAGGCCTCTTGCTCGGAGGTGGGGTGGCCTTGATTAGTGAATTAGGGTTTGACACCACAAACTGGAAGGTGACAGCATCTTGGTTATATCTATAAACAATAACGTTGACCTTTTCAGACTTTATTGCCCTAATCTGAAAAAAGCAAATAGAAAGACAAGAAATGTGCCTTATAGGGAATTATCACCCTTGCTTAAAAGACTTCTAGGAAGTGACATTTAGCAATATCACTTTGGGGGTGGAATTGCATGGATGGCTAGGTCCCTTATACCGCTGTGGTCCCAGGTGGACTGGGACACGTCTCCAAGGCCGACCTAAACAGATAAGTCCCCGAAACAGATAAGTTTAGAGAAGGTGCATTGCCAGTGCTATCATCTCAGGAACCCTTAGCCGGAAGTCTGTTGAATAGTGGGGCCATTAAATAGAATACAAGAAATGGAAGATTTTTAAATGACATGGACATAAACGAGGGCATGAATCAGGGGGAACTTCACTGCTACTGGACTTTAAAAAATATATATGCCCTTCACAGTCTGGTAATAAAGCCACAAAATGAGATTGATTATGTTCAGTGGGAGCCCAAGAAGTAGAGTAATTAAATAAAAGGATATACCTTAATATGGCTCTATCGATAAAGGACGGCTGAGGGTTTTACTCAGTTTGTCATCAAATTATAATCGTATTTCTTTAATGACTAGAACTCTGTAATATTCAAGAGGTGTTCTCACATTTCCACATTTGGCTGTGGAAACAAACCAATTTGGAAAGATATTTTGTATCACATCACTTACTTTCTTCCAAGTATCTTTGTGTTTGTAAAATAACCTAGAAACTAATTGGAAAAGCTATATAAAATTGATCTTTGGTGAATCTCATAAGGGCGAAAAATAGCTCAATGTAATTTTCACTTAGAATTACTATTTTTTGTTAGTATTTTTTTATTTTGTGCATCATATACAGAAAAATGCTTCAGTTATTTTGGCATATAGTTTTAAAAATATGCATTTCAGGATGTTGGTGGTGGTAGCACAATATTGTGAATCTAATTATTACCACTGAATTGTATACTTGAAAATGATTAAAATGAGAAATGTTGAATTGTTTTTATCTTACTACAATAAAAAGTTTTTTAAAAATTACTTAATGCAACAGATAGGTAAGGAGAATGATACTGTCAATGTGGCAAAATATTAAAATTGGTGGCTCTGGTATCTGGGGCAGGGAATATGTTGGAGTTCTCTCCAACTGTCCTGTAAATTTGAAATTATTTCAAAATAAAATGTTTAAAGAAAAACTTAGGCCATTGATTTAAAGGTCTAGGATAGATACTAAAATTGCTACTTTATATAACAGAGAGGTGGTTGTCCCTAATGGGCTGTTGGCATCAGATTTTTAGTATAAAATTAACATCCCAGATTATTGATTTTATCTTTTTCTAATGTGTACTAATCTCCATTTGGGTTATTTTAGAATGTGCTTTTTAAGCCCAAAAGTAACAGAACAAATCATTTTGTTTTATTCATCTGTCCATATAGTACATCTTGTTTCCATGTTCTACAACGGTAGTAATTTATTACATTTTAAAAAGGGCCAGTTGAGTTTTTAGTGTGTGCCAGGCTCTCTGCTAGGTGCTGGGTGGACAGTGGATTGTGCCGTGAAGGAGGGCGCTTACGGGGGAAGTGGCGCGTTCTTCATCATGTTGCTACTCTAACAGAGGTGCAAGGAAATGCGGAAGGCGCAGAAAGGCGGAAGTGGCTCTCGGGAGAATGTTCCCTTACGGCATTGAAGTTGGGTTTTTAGAGGGAGTAGGAAATCTTTGACCAGAGTGAAAGGGCAGGGGGAGCACCCCAGGGATTGCAGTGAGAAAACGCGTTTTGTGTTACGCTGTGGCTGCAGGGTAAGATGTCGGCCAGTGGGGTGATTGGAAGAGGGACTGGAATCCCAGGCTGATGCCAGAATTCAGACGACTTGGAATGCCACACCACGGGGTTGGGATAATCACCCAGATTTCCTCACAGAAAATGAGGGCAGGACGATCTGTGTTCCAGCCAATCTTCAGTGTGGAATTTAGATTGAAAAATATTCAGAATGGCACCTTGGAGCTCAGGTAGGAAACTACAGTAATAAGCCATCAGAAGGTGAAGAGGGTGTGGAAGGAAAGCCTGCAGGATCTGGGAAAAGGAGCGAGATCACTGGGGAATTGAACCACCAAAACTTGTTGATGAGTTAGATGCGGAAAAAGATGACGAGGAGAGACCAGAAAAGAGAGTTCTCTGGCTTCCCGGCTCACCACGCCCCTGAATTATGGTCCTGAGGGTTTTCCCAGAGTTTAGGTGAAATGCTTAACATCAGGAAGGGTGAAAAAAGCCTGGGAAAAGAAGGTGAATCTATTGACCATCAGTATCTATTGAGTGGCGGTTGTCACAGCTGATCCAGGCAATGGAGATAAAGGCGCCGACATGACAGGATTTCTGCCCCTTTGGAACTTTAGAGACTTAAGAAGTTACATTCTAGTGAAGGACCCAGGTACGTGGAAATAGAATACACTTTCAGGTACTGATCAGTGCTTTGAAGGGAATAAAGCAGAGAGTGTGGGTGCACATGTGTGCGTGTGTGTAGTGGTGCAGAGTAGGCGGGAGCCCTATCTGAAGAGGCCATACAGGACCCATAAGGAGCAAGTCACAGGAAGGCCTGGGGGAGAGCGGATGACATGGAAGGAGAGCAGTCGCACAGGAGGCTAAATAACAGCTCAGAAGGAAGCGGAGAATAAGGGAAAGCGTGGCGATCATGGTCAAAGCGGAGCTTAGATAGTTAACAGCAATATTGTAATATTCTTGCATCGATGTCAAAAAAGGCACTGGATCAGCGCTAAGGGTCAATAGCAGGGGGAACGGGAGTTTTTCTTTTGGACTAAGGAAACTTCAGAGGTTTACGGGGGCGATGACTGCAGAAGTTTGTGATGAAAGGAGAACCACTGAGTGTACATTTTGCATAGAATGTACAAGGCATGGGACTGTTTAACAGTGAACCATGTGGCGGAAGATGGACTGGGGTTAACAGTACAAACAGAGAGTGTTCTCTCATGTACTGTAACAAGTGTGCAATACTAATACATGGCGTTAGTAATAGGGTGTATGGGGAATGTATACGAAGTGTAAGCAATGGGCCATGGTTAGTGGTGATGGTCTGATCACGTTCTTTCATAATCTGGAGCAAATGTTCCACAGCAACGTAAGGTGCTGGTGGAGGGGTGAGGTGTGGGAATTCTGCACATTATGCATGATGGTTTGGTAAGCTCATAACTTCTCTGGTAAAATAGATTTCTAAAAAGCAGCATTTAGAGGTGGAAGACGTGAGTTCTGTTGTTGCCCGTGTGTGCGGGCTGCTGGACTTGGCCAGGAGGTTCTCAGGAGACCTCCACCTGGGGGCATCTCATGGGGTGAAGACTTCCCCTCTGGATCAGGGGCTGACTCACTGAGGGGCGAACACCGCTAACAGATTGTGGCTCAGATATAAGAGCTCATCCCCGTGAGCCCAGAGCGCTGGGGTGGCAGGGATGCGCCTCCCTAATTTAAACTGACAGCAAGGAACAGGTAAGGAGAAGGAGGTTTTCTGCCGGTGCTCACAGGTCCCTTCTCAGGCCTTGCATTTTAAACTGGGGCCAGGTGGCCACGACGTAGGTGTTGTGTCAGGCTCACGGCCCAGGACACAGGCTCCTTCCTGGCCTGGGCTCCAAGGGAATCAAATGCTGACCCTGGGCTCGAGTGGTCTCACCTCCATCCTCACTGTGCCCACTGTATTAACCTATCAGTCCCTTAGAGAGCTCGTTTTCCCTCTCTCCTGGGATCACCCCTCCACCTTCCCTCTGTCCACACGCCCCTCTGTGCTCTCCTTCCACATCTTTGCAGGTGATTTTGCTCTTCCCTGGTCTTCAGTGCTGAGCACCTCTGCGTATCACCTGTTATTAACCCATCCTAGTGAGCAAGGCCTGGGGCTGCTGCCGAGGACTCCTCCAGCCTGGTAGGCGCTACCTGCTCAGAAGGCGGAGGATGTACCTGCAGGGTGCTTTGAGGGCTGTTCTGAAGTCACAGCAAGGTGACTTGGTAATCACTTTTGTGGGTTTCAGGTGAAGTGGGAGTTGCCTGGGGCTCCACAAGGTGTCAAGTGTTAGAACTCTACTGCAGTGAAGAGAAGGAGAAAGAAAGGAATTCCATTTGATTCCTTGTCCTTGTGCCTGTGACTCAGTCGTCCGAACGGTGCTTCTGGGGTGAAGCAGGACGGACCTGTATTGTTGATGCAGCCCCAAGGTGCACGGGCGAAATCCCACGCGGGGCTTGCTCGGGGCCTCCGTCCCGCCTGAAGCCCAGCTGAGCCCCCTTGGGGAAACATGCAGCTATTCCTCACCTCTGCTGTCACTTCCTTTTATTTGTCATCTTCATTCAACCCTTCCCTACCCCCCAAATGAAATGAAATTCAGACAAACCCATCTGTAACTTCCCATGCGCACGTTTACTTCGGTCTAGTCTGTAAATTCCAGTTCACCCCTGACATCACAGCTGCAGAATGTTTGGGACTTGAGATTTCATTCGTGTAGGTGCTCTAAGTAAAAGGATTTACATCTACTTTATGGGACTTTGAACCCCTGCTCATTATATGCCAGAAAAGCCCCACATCTCAGTGTTAGGGATCACAAACCTCATTATATCATCAAATTCATTTGCTTAGACACTAGCATATGCCTATAAACTCTTAAGATAGGACAAATTAAAAAATAAACAAAAACAACAACAAAAAATAGGACAAATTAGTTATTTTGGAAATTAATATCATATGCTTAAAAAGAAATAAAATCAGTCCACAAGAATAGCAGTCTCTGATACTTGAAATTATGTTTTGTGCCCAGAAAATATAGCTAAGTACATATGCAAAGGAGAATAAGTAGATTGAACTATGAAATGACCTCAACAGAAAAATTAATGATTTTTTTTTTTATCTTGAGGAGAATAATTTATTTCATTCGTTGGTAATAAGAGATTCTTCTTTAAAGGTATTTTGTTTTCAAGGCAGTAGGTCCCATTAACAAATGAAACTGGAAAAAATCGTATTGTACTTTTAAAATATCTCTGGAACTTTACCAGAGTGTGGAAAATCATAGAAATGATTTCTTTCACAGCTATGGAAATGTGTGTTCATTCTCTGCAAGGTAATGAATAGTAAATGCAGCATGTCTCCTTGAAGTGATAAAGGATTTTTGTTATTTTTGCCAGAAGACATGTTTCAAAGTTAAAATTTGGTTAGGATGTTTATAATTTTAAAGTGACAAATTAGAAATATTAAGGGTTGTTCCACTTGATTTTAATTTTATGAACTTTCATTAAATATATGATTTTGAATTCATTAAATATATGATTTTGAATTCAAAAGAGCATGCTTTTAACAGAGAGGAAATAAAACCACTATGATATAGATGTTGACTTAAAAGATATTTTTTCAGTGCATTCACACATGGATACACTGAAAAATATGTAGCTAGATGGATAGATAATAGATAAAAAATAGATATAGATAGATAAAAGAAAGAAGGAAAGAAAGAGATACACATAGCTGGATGCATGGATAGACAGATAAACAGATAAATGATTCAGTGAAATTCTGTCACCGCATTGCCAGCAACACACAAATATCCCCATCATATCATCAAAGCATGTATCGGAGGACCCAGTAGCAACCAGGGACATCATATAATCACACACTTTTTGCCCTATTTTCTTTCCATAGTTGTACTTGAATGGCATAAATTGACTTGAAGTTATGAGATCGTCTATTAGAAATGGCGAGTAATATATGCATATTCCTGGCAAAACATTTATATTTCCTTCATTTCAAAACTCCCATTGGAAGTGATGAGGGAAGAGATAGAAAAGCTCTTTATTATCCCAACTTCACCTCTTCTATGGCCCTTTTAAATATCTCGCTCTCAACATCATATGAATACACAAACTGCAAAGCAAGACTATGTACAAATCTTTGCTGACAAATATTAAAATCTTAATAAAATGGATTGATTGCTAATAAAATAAATATTACCTTAGCAGAATCAGGGCAGCAAGAATAATCAAATAACCTTTTGAGAAATTTAGAAAGAAAGAGCTTATTTTTAAAAAGATTCTTTTACCAGAAAAGTTTATTCTAGAGCTGGGTAATTTCTGTAATATATGTCATATTAAAAACTATACAAAGAAAAGTTCCCCAATTCATTTCTGTGATTCTGGCATAATCGTAATATTCTAACTAGATAAAGATAACACAAAAATAGTACTGGTGACAAATTTCACAGCTGTAGATGCAAAATATTATGGAAAATATTGGCGAATTCCATCCACTACTCTATTAAAAGTATAACATTAAAATTGACTACTACTTACAAAGATAGTGCTTTGTTCCAGGCACCATTTGAAGTTCTTTATATCTGTTACCTTATTCAATAGAATGTAAGCTCATGAGGTCTTTGTCTGGTTTGCCCATTGGTTTAAGGCCAGAGCTTAGACCTCGGCTTGGCACATAACAGAAATTCAATACCTGTGTTGAATAAATGAATGAATAATCTTCACAGCAGCATATGAGGTTGCTACTATTAATATTCCC
>JAQZBX010054314.1:0-18675 GCA_029593785.1 Cabassous unicinctus
TCTTTTATTTGCTATTATAAAGTTAAATATTTCATTTTTTATTTGCTACTATGAGTGATATTTTTTTTTCCTCTGGAGTTTGCATATCAGTAGGGTATAGAAATGCCATTGTTTTTTGCATTTTAATCTTGTATCCCACCACTTTGCTGAACTCATCTATTAATTCTAGTAACTTTGTTGTGGATTTTTCAGGATTTTCCAGCTATTAGATCATATCATGGCAAATAGTAAAAGATCTACTACTTCCTTTCCTATTTGGGTGGGATTTATTCCTTTATCTAGCATAGTGACTCTAGCTAGAATTTCTAGCACAATGTTGAATAATAATGGTAACAGTGTGCTACCAATAATGTTAACCCTTGTTTTTTTCCTGACCTCTGTAAAGAAAGGTTTTATTTTTTCCATTTGAGTTCAATGCTAGCTGTAGTATTTTTCATATATGCACTTTACCTTATTGAGAAAGTTTCTGTCAATTCCTACCCTTTGGAATTTTTTTTTTGTCAAGAAGGGGTACTGTATTTTGTCAAATGCCTTTTCTGCATCAATAGAAAGGATCATTTGATTTTTCTTCTTCAATTTATCCATGTGTTTTATTACACTAATTGATTTTCTTGTGTTGAACCACCCTTGCATACCTGGGATTAAACTTATTTAATCATTGCATATAGCTCTTTTTATGTACTTTTAGAATTAATTTGCATGTATTTTGTTGAGGATTTTTCCATCTATATTCATTAGGCATATCAGTCTGTAATTTTCTTTTTTCATACTATCTTTCTTTGATTTTGGTATTTGGGTGATGTTGGCTTTGTAGAATGAGTTTGATAGTGTTACTTCCTGTTCAATTTTTTTTGGAAGAACTTGAGCAATACTGATATTAGATTATCTTTGAATGATTGGTAGAATTCACCTGTAAAGCCATCTGGGAATGATGTGAATCTTTGGGAGGTTTTTGATGACTGTTTCAATCTATTCACTTGTAATTGGAAATCATTATTGGTTTCCAACTTCATTCCATTATGATCAGAGAAAGTATTTTGTATTATTTCAATCTTTTTAAAATTTATTGAGACTTGTCTTGTGACCCAACATATCACCTATCTTGTAGAAAGATCCATGAACACTTGAAAAGAATGTAGGTACTACTGTTTTGGAGTGTAATAATCTATAGATGTCTGTTTGGTCTAGTTCATTTAATATTATTCAAATTCTGTTTCTTTATTTATTCCCCTGTCCAGGTGTTTTACTCAATACTTAGAGTGGTTTATTGAAGTCTACAAATATTATAAAGGCATTTATTTCACCCTTCAATTTGCCAGTGTATGCCTCATGTGTCTTGGGGCATTCAGATTAGGTGCATAAATATTTAATATAGTTATTTCTTCTTGCTCAATTGCCCCTTGTATTAATATATAATGACCTTTTTCATCCCTTATAACAGTTTTGCCATTAAACTCTATTTTTTCTGACATTAGTACTGATACTCCAGCTCTTTTTTGCTTTCTATTTGCATGGAATATATGTTTTCCAAACTTTCACCTTTAAACTGGTTTCTCCTTAGGTCTCAGTTGAGTCTAATGTAGACAACACATAGAAGGCTCATATTTTTTAATCTATCCTTTCAGTCTATGACTTCTGATTGGGAAGCTCAAGCCATTAACAGTCAATTTTATTACAGTGAGGGTATTGCTTACTTCATCCAAATTGCCTTTTAAATTTCTATTGCCATATTGTAGTATTGCCTGTCATTTTACCCTTTTATTTATGCTTCCTAATAATCTTCATTTCTACACTCTTCTTCTAGTCTATTGCCCTTGTTGTTGTTTTTTCCTTTCAGGCTGCAGCACTCCCTTTACTATCTCTTGTAATCCTGGTCTTTTGGAAATATATTCTATCAGTATTTGTTTTTTAAGACTTTGAACTTATCCTCATTTTTGAAGCACAGCTTTGCTGGACACAGATTAATTGTTTGGCCATTTTTCTCTTTCAATACCTTAAGTACATCATGCCACTTTCTTCTCTCCTACATGGTTTCTGATGAGATGTCAGCACTTAATCTTTCTGAGGTTCTCTTGTATGTCATGTTTTTCTTCTTTTTTGATGTGTTCAGAATCTGCTCTTTTTCTCTGATATTTGTCATTCTGAAGAGTAGGTGTCATGGATAGGTCTATTTATTTTGTTTGAAATTCATTGTCCTTCTTGGATATTGATATTCATGTCTTTCATAAGGGTTAGGAATTTTTCAGTCATTATTTACTCAAATATTCTTTCTGACACTTTTCCATTCTCTTCTCCTTCTGGGACACTGATAATGTGTATGTTTGTGCATTTTGCATTGTCATTCAATTCCCTATGTCCCTGTTTCATTTTTTCCATTCTCTTCTCTTTCTTTTCTCTTGTCTTTTCCAGTTCTGGTGTTCTGTCTTTAAAATACCTAATTCTGTCTTCAAGCATTTCAAATCTGCTATTATGTGCCTTTAATGTATTTTTAATCTCATCCATCATGTCTTTCATTTACATAAATTCTGTTACTTTTCTTTTCAGGTATTTCAATTTCTCTTTATATTCACCCAGAGTGTGCATAATATCCTATATCTCTCTTGTCATATTTTCTTTAAATTCTTTAAATTGATTTAGGAGATTTGTGTGTTTATCATTGATTCATTGTCTTAAATCTTGTATCTCTTCAGAATATTTGATTTTTATTTTGGCTGGGCCATCACTTCCTATTTCCTAGTATGGCTGGTAATTTTTTGCTGGTATCTAGGCATCTGAATATGTTGGTGGATTTACAATGATGGCCAAATTTTCTCTCCTGCCTGTTTTTTTCACTTGTCACAGCTCTTCTTTGATATTTGCTTCCACTTAATCTAAATATTTAAAATTGACCAGCTTGAGTAACCAAAATCATGCCAGGACTCACTAATGGAGTGCAGATTTTCTTCCATGGTTTAGAGTACAGAAAGACCCAAAATCAGTTTTTGTCTTTGCAATTTCAAGACGGGCTAACAGATGGCACTAATTGGCATACCTTTCTACAGCGGTGTATCTTTCTCCTTTCTCCTGTATTTGGTCAGGCCAGAGCCAAGATGAAAGTGGGGTCTGCTGGACAAATTTACTGAAAAAAACCATATGTCTCCTTCTCCCTTGTAACAGCTAATAAGGATTAAGATGTCAGTTGCACTGTCAGCCAGTTGCAGTGAGCCAGGTGTTTTATCCCAGAATAATATGCTAGAGGTGAAGGAGGGGAGCCCTTCCCACCTGCCATGCCAGTTTGTTAATTCATGTCTGTTGTTTTGGGTTCTTCATCACTCTGTCCCTCACTCTCCTGGGAATTGTGAAACACTGTCTTGGTCTGCTGACCTGCAAACCAGGTCCCTCAGATAGCTTTTGGCTCTTTCTCCCTTGTTTTTGTGAAAAACTGTTTAATCCAATGCCATCATCCCACAATTCTCAATGTTATTTTGTGAAAGACTATAAGATTAGTTGATGGTAATCCAAATTTACATTTGTTACTATCTAGTAACAAAGGAGATAAATAAATAATTTTGAACAAATAACCTATATTAGAAATGAAGAAAAAATTACAAACAATAAGTATTATAAGATGATACAATGCTATGTTTTATAGTAATAAATTTTATACTTTATATTAAATTGACAAACTCCAAGAAAACAAAACTTAACAAAACTGATAGAAGAAAAGCTACAAAATATGATTGGTAATATTTATTTAATTAATTGGAATTTTGGAAATTATAGAAATTAGTAGATAGAAAAATCCATGGAAGGATGGAATCAACAAGAATACTTTCAAATATTTAAGCAAGAAATTTTAGTTAATTTCAGAAATGCAAGTTTGATTATATTTGACGTTTGAAAATTAATTTTCATAATATGCATGGACTACATCTTAACATTAAATAAGAGAAATATCCTATGGCTATTTCAAGAAAATGGTTTAATTAAATAATCTTAATAAATTAATGTTTCTATGGACTCAGTCTATAACCCAAACTAGATGTGTTACTGGGTGGTCTTCCTTAGGTCATTGCCAGCTCTACAGAGTTCTTTATGACAGTTGCCTTGTCTCTTCTGTCCCATACAAATAGTGAATAGTGATTACACAAGTGTAAAACTCAGAAACAGACAAAATAATACATGCAGTTAGAAATAAGGAGAATAGTCACTGGATGGGGCCATGAAGGATGGGTGTTAGTGACTGGAAGAGAAAACTAACAGAAATTACAGGGTAGAAGGGATAATGCATTGTTTGACTTAGGGTTAATTACAAAGGTGTGCACAGTTTGTGAAAAGTTATCCAAAATAAGTGTTCATTTCTTTATTAATTTTAATGTCAATAAAATTCTTAAAAGTAATATTTAATATATAGATTGAAATATTATAACATTTTCATATATATAACATGACACAAAATACGAGAGATATAAATCAAATATGTCTTGCTTGTGAGTAAATTTAAAAACTTTTAATCAATCTATTACAATATGTGATAACATGTTAGATCATAAATTTAAATTCAGCTCTACTCTAGGTATATTCACTATGCACACTCTTAAAAGTAATAAGGCACAAAGTTCAAAATAAAAGTGTGGGCTAAGGAAGCTACAAAGGAAACACCAATAATTTAAAAGAGAGTAAATAATACAGCCAACATACTGTTATAATGCAATAAAATATAATTTATTTTTAATATATAAAGAAAAGAGACCATTCCAATTTGGATTTAAAAGCTCTTTTAACATTTATAAAATTGATGAATGTCTAAAAACAGTGATAAAAATATATATTGTAATCTATGTAATACTGGTTAAGCAAAGCTCAAAATAAACAAAACAAATAAAAAAATATACTTTAGTTCTTGTTTCAATTATACTCTAATGCAAGATAAAAATCAATGACAGAATAAAATGAAATTAAGTAAAATGAATAAAGAATAACAAGATATTTAGTTAACTAGAGAACAAGGATAGTAAAAATAAGTATTAACTACTTCTTTGTAATTAAAAATATAATAATATAGAATAAATTTCTTCTCACCTAATCAGGTAAAAAAAAGTAGAAACACAAAAAGGAATCATCAAGAATTTTAAGAGCTCATCAAGGAATTCTATGAAAGCAAACTAAAACTTATAGAGGAAATGGAACATTTTAGCAAACTATTGTTTATCATGACTTGAAAAAAAATTGGTCTGACAAGTTTATATGAAGGAAATAGAGATAGATTTCAAAATCCTTCTAGATTGCTTGGAGGAATTAATATTTTAAGCTTTTTAATAGTGATATAAAATATATAAATTATATCTTATCTGTACAGCTCAATGAATATAGTCATGGAAACAACACTTGGATCAAAGTATAAAATGTTTCCACTATCCAAGTAAATTCTCTTAACTCTTTCTTGTCAATACTGTCCTGAGGCAGCCACTTTATGACTTCTCAAAATTCCCATAAATGTTGTGCCTTTTTTGCATTCCGTATTAATGGGATTACATTATATACCCTCTTTTGTAACTGCCTTATTTCACTTACTGTAATATCTGTGAGATTTTTTCATTTGTTCCTTGTAGTAATTTGTCCATTTCATCTACATTTTAAAATTTATTAGCATAAAGTTTTTCAAAATTTTCTTGTTATCTCTAGACATTCTTTAATGATATTCTTTTTATATCTGATAATGGATATCCAAGTCCTCCCTGCCCTTGCAAAGAGTGGTCTTCTGTGAATCTAACTTTTATCTTTATATCTTTATTTAATGTTAATCTATTTTATGAAGTTATATATATTGTCAATACTTTTCATCTTTCTGTGGGTTAACTGACTTTTCCCCCCCTTTTCCTTCTAACTCTTGAGAGGGGTGCTTCAATCTTTGACTTTTCAGCCTTTCTTCTTTGCCATTGCACTCATTTAAGGGAATAACATTTCCTCTTATATCAGTGTGACCTGCAACTGCAAATTGTGATGCATTATATTTTCTATTTCTATGATTTAAAAATATGTGTTTATCTATTTCTTCTTTAAACCACAATACTTGAGAGCTTTGTTGATTATTTTCCAAACATATAGGGGTATTACACTTATGTTTCTGTTATCGATTTTTAAATTAATTTCACAGTGGTTAGGGTACATAATATAAGATTTCAATTTGTCTTATGGCTCATAATATCTATCATGTGCAGTTGTTCTCTGTTTAACAATTAAATCAAGTTTGTTAACAATACCTTCACATCATCCAGGTACTTATGAAATTTTATGTTTTCTTTTTTCTTTTTATCCTTTTTAAAAAAAGGTATTTAGATTACATAAATGTTACATAAAAATATAGGAGATTCCCATGTGCCCTGCTTCCAACACCGCCCACATTTTCCCACATTAACATCTTTCATTAGTGTGGTACATTCATTACAATTGATGAAAACATTTTAAAGCATTGCCACTATGTATAGATTATAGTTTCCATTGCAGTTAACACCCTCTCCCACAAAGTTTTGTAGGTTATGGCAAGCTATGTAATGGCCCATATCTGTCATTGTAATAACATTTAGGAAAAGTTCCAAGTCCCCAAAATGCCCCCATATTTCACCTGTATTTACCACTCCCTGCCCTCAGAACCTTTGGTGGCCACTGCCTCCATATGAGTGATTCAGTTTCTTCTATTGCTAGAATCACAGTAAGTTTATAGTAGAATACCAGTAAGTTTATTTTAGCTCATAGTTTACTCCCCAATCCTGAGGATTCTAGAATGGTTCTGCCCACTCTACCTCTAATTGAGAGGAGAATTTCATCCCATGGGGCAGATGGTTGGGACTCTCTTGCTTGCAGTTGTAGACTCTCTTGATTCCTTGGGATGGTCGTCATCCATAATCAACTCCTTGTTAATTTTCCTGGGTGAGTTCAATGAAGTGGAGAGTAGGTATTTCAACTCCATTGAATTTCAGGGCCCAGCTGGCACATGGACAGCCCCGAGATTACAGTCTCTTGGATGTACACCTACCAACTCCATCACCAACTATACATCCAAATAAAAGAGACAGAGAAGCATGTGTAGAAAAGTCACATGTGAATCAAATTCTGTCACACTCGGGAGCACAAATTCCAAAGTAGGGCCACTGGCAAGGCACCAAACTCCAGAGCTCCCTGCCATGATCGTGGGTCCTGGGTATCTCCTGATTCCTCAAGATCCCCACTATTTGGGGTAATATCTACCGTGGCTACCTATGAGATCCTGCTGAGATATGCATAAATGTTACCTCTCTGATGACCTTGTGACTCACTTTGAAGTCTCTTAGCCATATACACTTATTTGTCTTTATATTTTCCCCCTTTTATTCAAGGTCTTTTTCCAGTTGTATCACCAGCTGGTGCTTGATAGTAATCCCTCGATGTCAGGGAGGCTCATCCCCAAGAGTCATGTCACACACTAGGGGGAAGATAATACATTTATATGCTGAGTTTGGCTTAGAGAGAATCCACATTTGAGCAACAAGGAGGCTCTAAGGAGGCAACACTTAGGTACTCTCTAACACTAGGCTAAGTTGCAAATTCAAGAGCAAAAGGTTTACAAGCATAGTCATCAACATTAAGAGTCCATAAATGGACAATCCTTCTTCACTAGTCATTGCTCCTGCACTTGGGGATTATTGCTGTTCCATTAGAGAATGTGGCAAAGTTCCCCAGGATTTGAATTCAATAATGTTTTAGATGTTGTGTGAATCTCCATCCACTGTGAAAATGCTCCATGAACATTTGAACATATTTATAAACCTTATATGTAAGCCCGGGTGAATTTTCTCCTATGTATCCCCCATCACTGACAACTCACCCCATTGATCCTCCACTGCCATAGTTGTAACCCTTCTGTGATCCAAAACTTCTTCAAAAGTGAAGCCAAGAATATTGCCAAATTCACTTATTAGGAAAAGGAAACAGTAATGATAGGTTTAAACATAAAAAATAAAATACATAATAATTTATAGAAACTAAAACTAAAAGTGAAAAAGATTGGAGTATTAAAAAGGAAAAACACTAAAAAATAAAATAAAATAAAATTATTTTTGACTTTTTCCCTTTCATCTCTCTAATATCCATTGTTCTGTATGTACAGTGGCATTTTCTTCCATTTATTCCCCAGTGTCTTACTTTTTTAAAATATATTGTCTTCATAGAAGTTTTAGGTCACAGTAAGGCTACATACAGAATATAGGGGACTCCCATGTACTCAACATCCTCTCTCTTTTCCCCCTTCCTTATTAATAATCTTTTCACATGTGGATGGTAAATTTGATACAACTGATATATAAATATTGAAACATAGCTACCAATTATGGACAACGGTTTACATTATGGTTTATATTTTAGACCATAGACTTTTGTAATTTTTAGATGAAATTTAACATGGCCTGTTTCCATCAATGCATCATCATGCAGAACACTTCCATTGCCCCCAAATACCCCCTCTTCAATCTCTTATATTCCTCCCTCTCCCTCGCCTCAAGGCCCATGGAGACCACCAGGCTTCACTCCTTGAAGGACAAGATTCTTAGATACTTGCAACAAATGGTGAGGGCTGAACAGATTAGTCTGTTGTTCCCTATTAGGAAATACCTATGTTCTTGAGAGACACCACCTCCTCTATTTGACAACATATCAGGTTTCCCAAGCATGGGAGTCCAGCCTCTTCCCACTCATTATGTGACTCTCCCCACAGTGACACAGCACACTGTGACAAAATGATCACTCACACATTTTCTAGAAGACTGCACCAGGTGTGCCCTGTCCCAAATGCCCCCCTATTCAACACCCTAAACCAGTAAAGCTTCCTTCTCATACTGCCAATAGAGTCTCTCAACATTGTACCCACTTACCCAACTATCCCCAGTGTTCACCTATTTCCTCCCCCAATCCTCCTCCCAGTTCCTTGGACCATCCAATCCATACTTCCCACCCTACTCCATTGACAAGCTTGCACCACCCAACCAAATAGTATCCCTACAGCCCTGTCATATCTCTTCACTGCAAAACTACTCACTTCCACCTTATCATAGATTTTGACGATATTGATATTGGCTGACAACCTTCTCCCTTCTTATTTCCTGTAAACCTATCTTCCAGACTCTAGCTCTCTAAGTCACCTTGATTTGCTTAATTCATATCAGAGAGTTCATGATATATTTGTCCTTCAATGCCTGGCTTGCTTGACTAAACATAAGGTCCTCAAGATTCACCCATGTTATCCCATGAGTTAGTACTCTATTCCTGCTTACATGTAAGCAATATTCCATTGTATGTATATACCACATTTTGTTTATCAAGTCCTCTGTTGATGGGCATTTGGATTGATTCCAACTTTTGGCAATAGTGAATAATGTTGCTATGAACATTGGTGTGCATATATCTGTTCGTGTTCTTGTTTTCAGTTCTTCAGGGTATACACCCAGCAGTGGAATATCTGGATCATAAGAAAGATCTTTAATTAGTTTTTTGAGGAAATTCAAAACTGTCCTCATCAATGGCTGGAAAATTCTGCATTCCCACCAGCAGTGGTTGAGGGTTCTCATTCCTGTACATCATCTCCAACACTTGTAGTCTTCTGTTGTTTTTTTTTTTTAGTGGCTGCCAATCTAATGGGTGTAAGATGGTATCTCATTTTAGTTTTGAGTTAAATTTCCCTAATAGCTAGTGATGTTGAGCATCTTTTAATGTGTGTTTTAGCCATTTGTATTTCTTCTTTGGAGAAGTGTCTGTTCAAATCGCTTGCCCACTTTTAAAATGGGTTGTTTGTCTTTTTATTTTCAAGATATAGGATTTCTTCATATCTGTTGGATATTAGGCTCCTGTCAGATATATGGTTACCAAATATTTTCTCCCTTTGGTTAGGCTGTCTTTTCACTTTCTTGACAAATTCCTTTGAGGTGCAAAAGGCTTTAATTTTGAGGAAGTCCCCTTTTGTATTTCTTCTTTCACTGCTTGTGCTGTGGGTATGAAGTTCATGAAGTCATTTCCTATTACAACGTCCTGTAGATGCTTCCCTACATTATCTTCCAAGGTATTTATGGTTTTGGCTCTTTAGATCTTTGATCCATCTTGAGTTGATTTTTGTATAAAGTGTGGGGTGGTGTTCCTCTCTCATTCTTTTGGATATGTATATCGAGTTCTCAAGCACCATTTATTGAAGAGGCCATTCTCTACCAGTTGAGTGGGCTTGGTGGCCATGTCAAATATCTGATAACTGTATATGCAAGGATCTATATCAGAACTCTCAGTTCAGTTTCATTGGTCAGTATGTCTATCCTTGTGCCAATACCAAGCAGTTTTGACCACTGTAGCTTTGTAGTATGCTTTAAAGACAGGTAATGTGAGTCCTCTGATTTCATTTTTCTTTTTCCATATGTCTTTGAGTATTCACAGCCACTTGCCAAGCCAAATAAATGTCACAGTTACTTTTTCCAGTTCAGTAAAAATGCTGTGTTGATTTTTATAAGAATTGCATTAAATCTGTATATTATTTGGGGTAGGATAGACAGACATCTTAATGATGTTTAGTCTTCCTATCCGTAAACCGGGAATATTCTTCCATTTATTTAAGTCTTCTCTGATTTCCTTTAACACTGTTGTGTAGTTTTCTGAGTATAAGTCATTTACATTTTTAGTTAAGTTTATTCCAAGGTATTTGATTTTTTTGTTACCATTCTAAGTGGTATTTTTTCTTGATTTCCCCCTCAAATTTGTCATTATTGGTGTACAGGAACACTACTGATTTTTGAGCATTGATCTTATATCTTGCAACTTCACTGAACTCATTTATAAGTTGTAGAAGTTTTGTTGTAGATTTCTCAGGGCTTTCTATGTATAGGATCATGACAGCTGCAAATAGTGAAATTTTTACCTCTTCCTTTCCAATTTGGATGCCTTTAATATCTTTTATTTGCCTCAGTACTCAAACAGGTACTTCTACAATGATGTTAAATAGGAGTAGTGATAGTGGGTATCCTTGTCTTGTTCCTGATCTTAGAGAGATCATTTAGGGTTTAACCATTGTATAAGATATGAGCTGTGGGTTTTTCATATATATCCTTTATCATTTTCAGAAAGTTTCCTTGTATTCCTATCCTTTGCAGTGTTTTTATCAGGAAAGGGTACTGTATTTTGTTGAATGCTTTTTCTACATCTCTAGAGGTGATCATGTGATTCTTTTCTTTCAATCTGTTTATGTGGTGCATTATAATGATTTTCTTATGTTGAACCATACTTGCATATCCAGAATGAAACCCACTTGGTCATGGTGTGAACTAGTTTGATGTGTTGTTGAATACAATTAGCAAGTATTTTGTTGAGGATTTTAGCCTTTAGGTTCATTAGGGAGATTGGTCTGTAATTTTCCTTTCTTGTGGCATCTTTATTTGGCTTTGGTATTAGTGTAATTTCGGCATCATAGAATGTGTTACACAATATTCTTTCTACTTCAATTTTATGGAAGAGTTTAAGCAGGATTGGTGTTAATTCTTTACAGAATATTTGGTAGAATTCACCCATGAAGCTGTCTGGTCCTGAGCTTTTCTTAGTTGTGAGGTTTTTGATGACCTATTCTATCTCTTTATTTGTGATTGATCTGTGGAGTTCATCAATTTCTTCTTTCATTAATGTAGGCTGCTTGTGTGCTTCTAGGAATTTGTCCATTTTTCCTTAATTATCCTTCTTTTAGACATATAACTTTTCAAAGTATCCTCCTTTGATACTCTTTATTTCTGTGGGATAAGTGGCGATATCCCCTTCCTCATTTCTATTTTTGATATTTGCATCTTCTCTCTTTGTTTCTTTGTTAGTCTACCTTAGGGTTTGTCAATTTTATTGATCCTCTTGAAGAACCAGCTTTTGGTATTTTTTATTTTTTCTAATGCATTCTTAGTTTCTATTACATTTAGTTTTTTTTTAATCTTTTTTATTTCCTTTTTTTCTACTTTCTTTAGGTTTAGTTTGTTGTCTTATTCTAATACCTCCAGGTGGACAATTAGGTCTTCTTTTTTGATATATGCATTTTTTACTATGAATTCCCCTCTCACTACAGCTTTTGCTGCATCCCATACATTTTGAAATGTTGTGTTGTCATTTTTTCTTTCCAAGTTACTTACTGATTTCTGTTGAAATTTCCTCTTGGATCCACTGTTTGTCTAAGAGTGTGTTATTTAACTTCTATATCTCTGTGCCTAATCTGGTTCACTCGCCCTTGGATTTTCAGTTTCATTCCAATGTGGTCAGAGAAATTACTTTGCATAAATTCATTCTTCCTGAGTTCATTGAGAATTTGTCTGTGGCTTAGCATGTGGTCTATCTTGGAGCATGATCCATGTGCACTCAAGAAGAATGTATGTCCCACTCTCTTTGTGTGTAGTGTTCTGTATATGTCTATTAGGTCCAAATCCTCTAATGTATTATACAAAGTTTTTGTTTCTTTATTGATTCATTGTTGAGATGCTCTGTCTGATGTTGATAATGGTGTATTAAAGTCACCCACTATAATTGTAGAGGATCTATTTCTCCATTTATTTTTTCCTGTGTTTTCCTCACATATTTTGAGGTGCCCTGGTTTGGTACATAAATGTTTGATAGTTGTTCCTTCTTGAAAGATTACCCTGTTTTACTAATATATAGTGACCAACTTTGTCTCTTACAATAGTTTTGCATCTGAAGTCTATTTAGTCAGATATTATTCCTACTTCTGCCATTTTCTGGTTATTGTTTCTTGCAATATTGTTTTCCAGCCATTCACTTTCAGCGTCCTTGAATCCCTGGTTCTAAGGTCATTTTTTTGTAGATAGTATATAGATGGATCATATTTCCTTATCCATTCTGCCAATCTGTGTCTCTTTGACTGGTGAGTTTAATCCATTAACATTCTGTGTTATTACTCTCAAGGAATTATTTTAGACATGTTTTCTTTGGGTTTATATATGTCATATGTTGTGTTTATTTCTCTTTTTGTCTTTTTAGTTGTTCTTACACTCTCCTCAAACTCTGTCCTGTTTTTTTCCTTTCAACCTGCAGAACTCCCTTTATTATTTCTTGGATGGCAGGTTTCTTATTGGCATACTCTCTTAATTTCTGTTTATCTGTGAATATTTTTAACTCTCTGCCATTTTTGAATGCCAGCTTTGCTGGATAGAGAGTTCTTGGCTGGAGGATTTTTTTTTTCTTTTCTTTTAGTACCTTAACTATGTCATACCACTGCCTTCTTGCCTCCATGATTTCAGGTGAGAAATCAGCACTTTCTCTTAATGAGCTTCCCTTGTATGTGATGGCTCTCTTTTCTCTTGTTTCCATCAGTATTTTCTCTTTGTCTTCGACATTGGACAATTTAACAAGTATATTGTAATCTTGGGGGCCTGTTAAGATATATATTATTTGGGGTGTGCTGTGCTTCCTGGACAAATATATACATCTCCCTCAATACAGTAGGGAAATTTTCAGCCATTATTTCCTCCAACACTCCTTCTGGCCCCTTTCCCTTCTCTTCTCTCTCTGGGATGCCTATAATGCATATGTTTGTGCATTTTGCATTATCATTCCAATACCTTAGTACATGCTGGATTTTTTCTATCTTTTTATTTCTCTGTTCTACTATCTGTTTTATTTCAGATGTACTGTCTTCCATATCACTGATTCTTTCATCTGCCTGTTAAAATCTGTTGTTATGTGCTTCCAGTGTCTTTTTGATTTCTTGAATTGTGCCATTCATCACCATCATATCCATAATCATTTTCTGTGTATTTATAATTTCTTCAGTATGTTCTCCCTGTGTCTTCTTAATTTCCTTAATCTCTTCTTTCACTTCAGTAAGTTGTTCCATGATATTTCCTTGGATAGCTTTGATTAAGTTTTCAATGTTCTGCATCTCCTCCTGGCTTTTAGTTTGTTCATTAGACCGGGCCAAGTCTTCCTATTTCTTGGTATGGTTTTTAACTTTTTGTTGCTGTTTGGTCATCTTTTTATCTTGATGAGTTTATTTATTTGATTAGCTTCTCTCTCTACTCTAGGGTTTTATTTAGTTGCCTTTTTGGGAGTATATGTTAAGTTTTCTCTTTGAGACTTTGTTTCTCTTATTCTATTTCATTGCTCTTGTCTATGTTCCCTTGAAGGTAAAAGATTAGGGCTGGAGAAAGTGAGAGAAGTAAAAACAGAAAAAGGATAATAGTAATAATAATAGTAAAAGTTAGAAGAGGAATCATATAAGACCGAGGAAGTGAATATTTAATTCATGTAAGCAATGTAGACTAATAGGAATAAAAAAGTGGAGGATGGGAAACACAATCAAGAAAAATACATAGAATGAATTAAAGGCCAGAATGATTAGGAAAGTCTGAAGGAGAAAAGAAAAGACAAAAAAGAAAAAATAATAAAAAAATAATGCTGACTAGACGTTATAGAAATAAAAACAAGACAAACTGAGGACTAAACAAAGAGAGTTGAAATGTAAGAACAACAACAAAAGTGGAAGATAGAAAAATGAAGGAAGGAAAAGAGATAGCATTGGTTGATAAAATTGCTATACACAGAAAAGGGTAAATCAAGGAAGAGGAAATACAGCAAACAAAAACAAGCAAGCAGCACCTAATTAAAAATGGGGGGTGTGTGGTGACACACAGCAAGCAGTCAAACAAAAACTAAGTATAATCAGCCTTCCCTCTTAGGTCCCTGAGGGACTTCTCAGGCTGCCGGTGTCCATCAGTCAATTACCCTGCATCCTGACCTTTGCAGGTTTTGCAGCAGGTTTTAGTGAGTAAACTAAGTTAAATTTTAAAAAAGAAGTAATCTCTTTTTTAGGAATAATAAGAGACCCAAAGGAAGCTTATACAAAAATAGTGTTTATGTTTTCCCTGTCCTAAAGTATCAGCTGGATATTTGATATCCTCATAGATCACTTCTCTAAGATATGCCAGGAATTGAACCAAAGACCTTGCATATTCAAGGCAGGAACTCCTCCAATGTGCTAAACATTCTTGTTGGGTCTGTTAGCTCTTCAGAAAGCTATACAGTCTCTTTCCCTCAGGTAGGATTGACTCTTTGCAGTTGCATTGATTCCTGCTGCTTAGGAGTCTGTCCCTGCCCCCTTTCTATTCTTATTGCATTCTTTCCCAGAGCAGCATGATGCAATAGTCTGTGTGAGCAGATCCCCCCTCACCTCTCCTGGTCAGGATGAGTTCCCTTTTGAAATTCAGCTGGGACCCTAGGGAGTAAACTCACCCCAGAGAAATGACTCTCCATCCCCTTCCAGACCACCCCCTCACCCCAGGGACACTAAATGGGTTTTTGGAAGCTTATTAAGCACTTCCTACTGCCCACCTTCCTAAGGGGAGTTGAGCTTTTGATAGTTTACAGCAGGGGACTTATCAATTGCCTGACTCTGCCCTCTCCTATGACAAGTTTCACTATCCCAGGCAATTAGGTAAATCAGGCTGCTTTATCAGATTCACCACTCTCCTCTTCCTGGTGCCACCTAGAGCTGGTTGGTACACTCCCCAAAGCTCAAAGGGTGCCCAGGCAATCAAAGGGAAACCACTCTCCACCCTTCACCAGAACCTTCCCACTCTTGGAGAACTCTCCCTCCAGCTGGGTGGCCAGTGATGGGAGTCAGGGCTCACAGACACTTTTTGCCTTGAGGGTGAGGGTTAGCTGTCTACAATTTCAGGCCACAGGGACCAGAAACTCACGTTTTTACTTTGAGCAATTTATCTCTTCATCCAGCTCCCTCCAGATTGATGCCGTGAACCCCCCAGTCTGTGGGTTCTCAAAAGAGCTCACTCTACCAGAATCTTGCCCCCACTCAACCATTTTATTGTGAGAGAGATGGTGAGTGCCCTGTTAAACCAATGTCACCTTGCCGCTTCCCTCTGAAGCCCTTCTTAATTCTCATTGCATTCAACACCTCTTAACCATTAGATTAACTTATTATGAAATTCTCTTACTTTCCCCTTCCAATTTCTCCTTTGTTCATTGTCACAACCTTAATAATGCAACTTCATTTTTTTTTGTACAGACAGCACATAGTGCCAACTTTATTTGCAAATATTAAAGTGTACCAACTCAAATTCACAAGTTACACCTCTGTCACAGCCATGGCTAGGTCTTGAAATAGTGCAGAATACAGCTGTGCTAGAGTGCTGATTTTAGCATGCTTAGGTGTAGCATACTTGTTCTTAATAGCCATGTGCTCTGTAAGCCCACATTTCACCATAGCCATATTCTTAGCCAGGTATTGCATACAGGAAGAAAAGATTCCTCAGTACATGACAGGTATTGCTGTAGAGTTGGTGTCCACTCACCATTATCAAGAATTTTCAGTGTTAAGGAAAAAGCTCCTTCTGAGAAGGAGAAAAGTGTACCATATCATAGTCCAACATAGTCATTTCCATGAAGTATTTGGCCAAAGTATGTTGCTCAATAGCAATCTCTCCAATTTGGATGCTCTCTGAAGGAATTGCAGGGGTAGAGGGTGACTCAGACCAAAGTTTAAAGCTTTAGAATCTTCATTTCCATCTGTCTGATCTGGTGCTTAGTGTAAGTATAGCCAGTCACAAATGCGAAGTTGCCAATATCCAGAGGACACGTTTCTTCATATTTGCTTACAATTAACATGGCAGTGACACCAACCAGCTGCAACATTTTTTTTGTCACACAATTATTCTGCATGAACTCATCATTGAAGGAAGCTGTCATATACATGGTCTCCTGCACCAGCATGAAATTCTTGAACCTGCACTAGCCCGTCAATTAGGATGGCTCTCATGTCTCCAATGACTTCCCAAACCAGGAGGCATTTTGGTCTCAATGCTTACTATTCCTGAAGTTGTCTCAGATAAGCATAGATATCTTTCACACATTCACTACAAAGGTTTGGATCAGCTCCATCTTCTGCATCCACATCACTAACTGAAAGAATTGCATGAGAGAAATCCTAACAAAGTTATTCTTCTCCAGGGGCACATTCAGATGTTTCCTTTGGGCTTGGAGTGAGAGTTGCCAACAAATTAGGCTCAGGTGAATTTTTTTCTTTTTCATTGGGCTCCGGTTCTGGCTCTTGCTCCAGCACAAGCAAAGTTGCTTTTTTCAAGAGGTTTTTGAGTTTTTTAGCACTAACTTTTCCAAGAGCTGAAGTTTTTGCTTCCTTTTTCAGAGGCATTTTGGCCCGTGGCTGTTCACTGACTTTGTTACCAATTTCTCCAAGAGCTGTTCTTGGCTTCACCCTGGTCTTGGAGGCTGCAGCAATAGTCAAATCACTAGCTTTCAGCCTGCCATAGTGATCCTCATCTTATTTTCAGCATTAATTCTCATTTTCCTGGTGATTCTGAGTGCTATGTCTTCCTCTTCACTAGGCAGCAGTTCAGAAGGGAGCAGGAAAACTTGGAAGCTCCTGAGGAATCATGGACAAGAGGCCACCATTGAACAACAGCTGTTCCTCTTCAGCACACCAGGAGGAGTCCCACTGCCACAGGTTTAAACCCTGCACTGCTACTTCCTTATGGGCTTGTTTGTGGCACACTCTCTCTTCCCATTGGGGACTGCCTGCTCCTTCCTAAAATGCATTTCCAATTGGAATGAGCAAAGACATTTGATTAAGTGGCTAACCCAGAAGGAATTTGTTACCAGAGGGCTTGGTGGTGGGGGAGGAGATGAGGGTGGGGATGGGGACAGGGCAAAGCCTCAAGCAGTCTGGTTCTGTGGTTGTGCTCTCTAGAGAGCTGTTTCTGCTAGCTGGAAAGCCTTAAATGCAAGGGGGAGTGAGCAAAAAGACCTTGTGATCTTTGAAAAGTGACAGTGCAGCAGGCTTTGTTGTGTATTCTTTCATTTGATTATTCCAATAGCTCTCTGTGGTAGAGGAACAGAAGCTCAGAAAGTTTTAAGTAACTTTCTGAGGATCATAAATAATTAATGCATAGATTGGATTAGGTTCTCAGATTCTTGTTGTCCCCACAGTATTGTCTCAAGAATACTGGCAGTTTCTTAAACTGCCAAATTAATTCAAACAATCAAATTGTCTCCCAAAGCCAGTTCTTTCATTTTAATTTCATTTGGACATAATTTCAAAGTTAGAAAAGTTGCAAACATAAAAATATTACAAGGAACACCAGTAAACTCTTTACCTAGATTCAACTATTTTTAATATTTTACCCCATTTGCTTGATCATTTTCTCAACCTTTCCCCATACATACAGCATATATATATACAGAGAGAAACATATAAGAGTAGGTTATATACACAATGACACTTCACCAATAAATTCTTCAGTGTGTATTTATTAAAAAATTTACATCATTACAATATTTTATTAAATCTATTTCATATTCTAATTTTTGATTGCCTCTATAAGGTCCTTTATAGTATTTTCCCTGTAAAAGATTTAATCTAGGGTTAGATGTTTATCATGTAGTCTAATCTGAAGAGTTCCCACACATTTCTTTGTCTTTTATGAGATTGACATTTTTTAAGAAAAACAAGCACATCTCATTTTCTGTTTATAAAACTTTCTCATTTTTGTGTTTGATGACTCCTTGTAATTTTAATTGGCATTATGCAGTTTTGGCTATAATATTGCATAACTCATGTATCCTTCTCAGGGTATTAAATCTGCAGAAATACAATGCCAATCTGTCTCTCATAGG
>JAQZBX010054315.1:0-18674 GCA_029593785.1 Cabassous unicinctus
TTGTCACCAATTTTCCAATCATGTTCCTTCCAAGTCCCTGACCATCCAGCCAAACCATTCATAACAGCCCATGAATTAGTGCACAAACACACCTCTAGCCATTTCTTCTACTAAGCAAAATGAATGACTAGTTGCACTGCTCAAAGTTCTGCCCACTGGTCGGATTTGCCATCACCACTGTCCTTCAGGGACATCCCAGAAAGGGGCTGCAGTGCTGCAGCTGTCCACCTTTGGGTGGTATCTGAATATCATCTGGAACCATCCATAAAGTAGGCTCAAGTTTTCTCTTACTCAGTCAACTGATTCTAAAGAACTCCACAAGAAGCCAAAGCTGTGGGCTGGAAAAGAGAAATAACATGGCAGGAGTAGTCACTATGGGCATGTGGGCTACTTCTTCACTTTATTTGTGACTTCAGGACCTGCTTGAGACTTATCCCATATATACCATTTCCACTTTATGATGGAGTGTTGTTGTGTCATGCCCTAATTTATGGTTTTGTGGATCAGATGATACCCAGCTCATGATAGGCAACTCAGGTGTCATGGTTACTTGATGGGCCATGGTTAAGCATTCAGGCTCTACTAAGGCCCAGAAGCAGGCCATAAGCTGTTTCTCAAAAGGAGAGTAGTTATCTGCAAAGGATGGCAAGGCCTTGCTCCAAAATCCTAAGGGTCTGTGTTTTGATTCCCCTATAGGGGTTTTGCAAAGGCTCCAGCCAGCATGTCTATTTGCCCCTAAACCTTCCAGCACCATTGGATCTGATGGATCATATGATCCAAGTGTTAGTGCAGCTCACACAGCAGCTTGGACCTGTTGCAGAACCTCTTTTTTTTTCTGGTGCCCAATCAAAACTAGTGGCTTTTCTGGGCACTCAGTAAATGGTCAGAGTAGCACATTCAAATGAGGAAAGTGTTGTCTTCAAAATCCAGAGACCAACTAAGCATTGTGCCTCTTTTTTGATAATCCAGATGCAACAACTTATCATTCACATTAGAAGGGATATCTCAACATACACCACACCACTGGACACCTAGAAATTTCACCAAACAGGAAGGCTCCTGTATTTTTGTTGGATTTACCTCTCATCCTCTGTCATGTAAATGCCTTAACAATAAGTCTAGAGTCATTCCTGCTTCTTCTTCACTAGGTCCTACCAACATGTTATCATCAATATAGTGGACCAGTGTGATGTCTTGTTGGAGGGAGAGATGATCAAGTTCAATGCAGGCAACATTATGCTATAGAGCTGGAGAGTTTATATACCCCTGAGTCAAGAAAGTGAAGGTATATTGCTTTCCTAGCCAGTTGAATGCAAACTATTTCTGGTGGCCTTTACTAATGGAAATTGAGAAAAAAACATTTGCCAGATCAATAGCTGCATACCAGGTACTAGGGAATATGTTGATTTGCTCAAGCAATGATATCACATCTGAGAAAACCACTGTGATTGTAGCCACCACCTGGTTAAGTTTACAATAATCTACTGTTATCCTCCAAGATCGATCTGTTTTAATCACAGACCAAATAGGAGAGTTAAATGAGGGTGTGTTGGGAATCAGCATCCTTGCATCCTTCAAATCCTTCATGGTAACACTAATCTCTGAAACTCCTCCAGGAACTTGGTACTGATTTGATTTAATATTTTGCTAGGTAGGGGCAGTTCTAGTGGCTTCCACTTTGCCTTCTCTACTATAGTAGCATTCACTCTACAAGTCAGGGATCCAATGAGGGATTTCTTCCAGATACTGAGTATGGCTAATCCAATTATCTATTCTGTGCATTGGGAAATAAACACAGAGAGGGTCTGGGGACCCACTGGACACATTGTGAGATGGATCTGAGGTAAAACTCCATCAATCACCTTCTCTATATAAGGTGTGCTCTCAATGGTGGATAGCAGTGATATTTTGGGTCTCCTAGAATTACTATCACATCTGAGACAAGGTCTAATAATCCCCAAAATGCTGATCATTTTCTTTTCCCCAATTCACAGTTACTCTAGTAAAAGGCCATAGGCCTCCTTGGGGAAAATTAGGAGGAAGATTAAAAGCATAAATTTTTGGCAGTGTAACAAGATCCTTCCACAAGGGGAATTGACTTTCTCCTCATTCAAGGGGCTCTTGGTCTGTAAACTGTCTGAAGTCTGGGAATTGATTAAGGGGCCGTGATTCTCTGTGTCTGTAATTCAAATTAGGGTTGTGTTCTCTCAGCCTAGAACTCTTCTGTTTATACAGATAAAGTAGGAATTTAGTAGACTGTGCTTGTATTTCACTTTTTTGGTACCCACCCATTGAAGATGGGGAAGTGTTGGATTACTCTAGGTTCTTGGCTATGTTGCATAAATGAATTTAAGAACATAGCATTTTGGTTAGGTCAGTAAAAAGAATTTATTTGGAAATGGGGGAAAGAACAGAGCTTGCTGAGAAATAGGAGAGAAAGATAGAACTACATTCTAAGATTTGGTGTGAGCTCCTCTAGGCAGAGAGACCACAACTTGCCTTATGTGGTTACCTTTTAAACTTTTAATTCTTCCTCCCCCTTGTTAATAATAAGGGGATGGACCCCACCTGTTATTGGTTAAGCCACCAATGGTGGGGGACAATTGTGAGGCTTGTTTGGAATATACAGGACCAAAGGGAGGTCCCAGAAAGAGAAAATGGGACCTCAAATTTAAATTCAAGGTCTCAGGAAGGTCTTGCAGCCATTTTGTCCCTTGAGCCATGTTGTCTGTCAGCCATGTTGTGGCTCATATTCTCCTTATTTCCCTGGCTAACATGGCTCACCCTGATCTATTAGCCAACACCATAACTCCATGCACCTCAGACTCTTTTGATTGCTTCTTTGAGTCTGCCTTACATTGCTGTAACTATATCCACTTTGTCTTTGGTGATTAACTGCTAATACTTATTTTTAACAGCCCAAGATTTGATCATCTCCATAATGTTTAAAGATTGTAGCTCCATTACAGCAGTTCCTACAGTAAAATATGGACTACAGAGAAGAACGACCAAAAGCTTTTCAGGAAATATGGAGTTACTTTTACAAATTTATTCCTCACAGTCTTAGTTAAAGGCATGTCTTCTAGACATTCCTGGGGTAGGTAACTCCATTCTTGCCTTCCAATCTCTCTAAGGCTTTGGATTCCCTTTTCCACTATATACCAGGGTAAATTGGGCATCTCAACCTGTCATTCTAGGCCATCATTTGGTCCATATTTCAGTCAGCCACCCAAAAAACCTGTTAGGGCCCTTTCTATGACTTCAAGCTATGGTGTTGAATCCAGAATTACTTCTTAGTGAAACTGTACTAAAAAATTCAACCTGATTCAACTTTATATTCCTTCCTCCATTACCCCATATCCTGAATATCCATTCCTACACATATTCCCCTGATTTTTGTCTATATAATTTGGAAAACTCATTCAGTTCTTTTAGAGTATATCATACTTCCCTAAGGGTCACATTTTGTACATCACCTTGGGGGCTTGTTGTGATTTTAGTCTAGTAAAAAGTCTGGAAGAGAAGAAGGGTGGTGGGGTTTGGTAAGGAAAAAGATTAGAAATGCCTTGCAAGCTACTGACCTCAGGGAATTCCTTAGCATTTTTACCTGGTGAGACAGGATTAACCCCTTCAGGTTGGGTTTGGAAGGCAGATTCCTCAGGGCAGTGTGGAGGTTGGGAAATGTATGCTGAAGTTTGGCTGATAATTGCTTCAGAGCTGGGAGGAGGTCCAGACACCTTGTGGAAGGCCAGAGGGTGGGCAGTACAGATTTGTTTGGCTGATACCCACCTCAGGACTTGGGGGAGGTCCAGACACCATAGGGCAGACTGGATGCTGGACAGTACAGGCTTAATTTGACTGGTACCTACTTCAGGGTTGGAAGGTGGTCTGGACTTCCTGTGGTAGGCTGGAGGCTGAATGATATAAGCTTGACATTGTCTGGTCTCACCAGGCAGGATATCACAGGTTTATCTCACAAAGTCTCAGCAGAATTCTGGGTTCCAATGTCCCAACCAATATTATCATCAAGCCATATTTCTCCATCTCTATCCTCAGGCTTGGACTCCTTTCCAATCAATGCCTTCACTTTAACAGCAGACACCCTATGGGATTGAGTTTTACCTTCCTTTGTAACTCTCCTACATACAATGCGATTCTGAGTCTGGTTTTCAGAGATCTCAAGTCTGGCTGCATGAAATAAAATTTTCTTTTAGAACACACAAATTTCCATAAGTTGGAAATTTGAATCCTTTAGCTCACCCCTTTATTTTGTAACTGTATCCAGAGAATCTAGCAGGAGCCAGCCAACATAATTTTACCTTTTGAATCCACCAAACTCTGTTAAGTTGTTGAAAACACTCCCACCCAGATCCTTGCCTCTTATAAAGTATGGAAGTAGGGGAATCTAGTGGTGATATTTTGGCATCTCCCTTGCAAACTTATACCATGGACTCTCAGTGACTTCTTGGTTATTGGAAAGAGAACCATTAGTCCAATCAGTAGAGAGCCAATTTCAAAAGATCCACAGCCACTTCAGAAATCCCATGTTTAAGATTCTGTTTCTCAAGAACCACCCCTGATAGCAAGTTGTATTAGTCAGGGTTCTCTAGGGAAGCAAAATTAACAGGAGATATCTGTAAATAGTATGAGATTTTATAAAATTCTCTCATTCAACCATGAGGGTACACACATCCAAATTCTGTGGGGCAAGCTGCAAACTATTCTGATGAAAGCCATTAATAAATTCCCAGGAGATGCTGGCTGTCTGAAGCAGAGATCAAAATTCTCTCTGAGGATGATGCAATCACTTCCCCATTTAATGCCTTCAACTGATTAGATGAGACATCACTCATTACTGACTGCATTCTCCTTAGTTGATTGTAGATGTAATCAGCCATTGATGCAATGACCTCACTGATGACTAAATTCCATAAATGTCCTTTAATTACAATTAAATCAGTGCTTTCTTGACCAAACAACTAGGCACAATCCTGATTGAGTTGACACATTAGCCTAACCATCACACATAATGAGTAATTTCATGAAGTACTCACATGTAGCTTCTTTTAGGGACTTTGTGGCAACCAGGGTACTATATGCCACTTCCTAGGTTCCATTGCCAGAATTTAATTTCTAACCTTGCTGACACTATTTCTCTATTTAAAGTTCAGAAGCATTATGCTAACTGATAGCTAATTCATTTTGATATGTCTTATATGGAACATTATTCAAGGAAAAAATATTTTTGTCTCCACAATTTGTTGAGCAGCTAGTTTGGCATTTTTCATATATTCTCAGTCAGTTTTGTGAGTGTTAGCCTTCATTTGTGTCACAGCAATATTTCTTTGTTTTACACTTTTTTTAGATGATAACAATGCATCTATTAGTTTAGATAATTATTTACCATTTTTATTTGGTCTGAATGACTTTAGGAATCCCCAATTATTTTCATAAAATTCCAAAATCGTAAACTACTCCAAAATGCATATCTACAGTCAATATAAAATATTAACAGATTTTCCTTTATCTAAATGACTGCCTCTAAGTAAACATTTTAACTTAGCTTGCTAGGGCATGGTGAAGCCATTAATTACTTCTACTGTAGTAGCTAGTTCATAGTCTGCCTCATATTTATATGTTTCTTTTTAAGGTAAATCATGTCTACAAATAAGATAAAAGTGAGGTTAATCAAGGATTTTTATTCTATAAGTCTGGTCCTGGGTATGATAACTGTAAAATAACTCCAAAATCTAGGTGCCCACCATGATCAGACAGACAATAAAGTGCTGGATTTAAAGTATTACAATGGGGGATTTGGATATTTTAAGGAGAGAGCACTATGATTTCATAAAATGTCAGTCTGTGAGCTGACATATGCTGGGTTTTCCTTGAGATTAGAAACTGGTAAACAGTGTGCTGTATTTTAATTTATTTTCTTACTGGGAGGTCCTGGGGATCAAACCCAGGTCCCTCCATATGGGAGATGGATGCCCAACCATTTGAGCCAAATCTGTCACCAGTGTGCTCTATTAACCACAAAGTATGCCCCCTGACCATATCTGTTGACACTTCAACTTATATTGCAGTAGCAGCTACTGCCTTTATACAGCTGGGAGTGCTCTAGCCACTGCATCCAATTGCAGACTAGAATATGCTATTGTTCTCTGTTGACACCCATGTCTCCACTGAGGACTCTTAAAATTTTTAATTTGTTTTTCATAAACATACAATGATAATTTTAACTGTAATTGGGTATAAGCTTAAAGTTGGATCTGGTGGAAACTGTATAAAGCCGATTTAAAGATATTTAACGGGCTCTGATGACAAAGTATTTGACCTCATCTTGAACTTTCAGTTTCAAAAGCATTGTGAAATTGACAGATGGAGCAAGACTTTATACCAACCATAAAATTTTTTTTCTAATGTCAAATCTCTCGTCTGTGGTTGATTGCAAGCTCTTTCAGGGAAGCACCATAACAATACAATGTAACTGAGCAAGAAACTTGATTGTTTTGTGGCATGTAGCATATTATAAAGGATAACTGATATTATAACCAATAATACTATACTGTTGTATAATATCTTGCAGATCAGAACCAGAACATTTCATGGACAGTAAAGTCATTAACAGCTCTCTGGGAATTTCATGTTATTTCTGAAACATTTATATTAATAACTTTTTTACCTACTCAAATTTAACCAACAGAGGACTAGAAGATTCCTTTAAATTTCACAGCATGTTCCAATATATCAAATAAATCAAAGAATTTATCATTTATCTTTTTATAAGGGGAAAGAAGAAATCTTTGTGGTTTTCTAGGACGCCTGATGAAATCTGTGATCAAGGAGGCATACATTAGCAATGAAAAATGTCAAAATTTTCAGGAAGTTTGTCATGTCAAATATGGTCAATGGTCACTGTGAACAACACTTGGCTCCTTATTTAACCAAAGTGGCAATAAAATATTAAAACACCATTAAAGAAGTAGTATGATTATTTACAAACATAGATATTTTAAAAGATGACTTGATTCTGTTAAACAACTGTGAACATAAAAGGTCCACAAGAGTGTCAGTGAATTATGGTGATAAGACACAGAATAAATGCTTTTTAGGCCAATTACTCAGAAGGTAAATAATACTCCTTACAACCTCTTTCTGATGAAGAAAGTGCTGTAGCTCTGCCCTGTTTCTCCCCTTTTGCAGAAACCTGCAGCTTTAGAAAGATAGCCACCCCTCCTCACTTTCTCCCATGGAATCCACAATTTAGGGAGATAAGCACTCTCCTCCTCCTTTTGTCTGGAATCCACAAATTTAATGAATATACTTCTCTCCTCCCTGAAGCCCTCTGCTTTAGGAAGATAAGCTAAACTCATACCTTTGCTTCTGTAACTCCTACCTGCCCACTTCTTTCAGGAACATACCCACTTGCCCAGCAACCCAGTAAGCAATAAATAGAAACTTATATAACCCCATGAAAGCCAATGCCCAAGGCTCAGCTTTTTGGAGACTTGACTCTCCTCTGGTCCCATGCATAATAAAACTTTGTTCCTCTGTCTCTCTGAGTGCACACTTGGGTATCTCATCATCTAAGTTTCATCTGCCATGAAACTTGGTTGCATGACTGGGAAACCCAACTGAGCAGGCCCATTGTGCCTCCAGCTTGGAACTGATGGGCATGGCTGGCAGTGATCTCTGAACAAATGAAATAGGTGCCACCTGTCCACTTAATGGGACCTCCTTCTAAGCTGGTCCCTTTGGGACCCAACCCCACACTCCAGCATAACTCAGTGGGGAGGTGGACTGAACAGTGCCAGAAGATTCCAGAAAGGTAAGGCCCTGGGGGCCAAGTCCTCAGTCAGGCCTGTCTCTGGATGGAAGGGTAGACTGATCACTTCCCAACTTCTCAAATATCGAGATCCCAGTATAGAGCAGACCCTGTGGGAAGGACTGCATAATCTGAGTGATTGTGTTTGCGAATGATGATGACAGAGGCTTACCATTGTTATTTCAGTCTGTGACTCCACAGCCTCTGCTATTGAGGCTGAGTGGACCCTAACCTGTTTTCCATGGCTACATCATACAGCATATTGGTCCACCAAAACTCTGCCCAGGTATCTTAGCTAAGATGAGCTAAAGCTCTTGTGAGGGATGTGGACAGGTGGGCATCTGAGTGGCCTCAGAAGAGGCAACCCTTCCTTTCTCTGTCTTGTGCTACTGAGTCAGGGTGTGGACTTATCACTGTTAATCCCTGTGGGAGGGACTATGTAACTTCTGAGTGATTTTGTTTGTGAGTGACGATGACAAAGGCTTGCCTCTGTTATTCCATTCTCTGATACCACAGCCTGTACTATGGAACCTGAGTGGGCCCTAACATATTTTCTGTGGCTATGTCATATGGCATAATGACTCACTCTTAACTCTGCCAGGCTGCCTTAGCTAAGATGAGCCAAATTTCTCATGACAGACATGGACAGGAGGCCTTGAAAGAGGCAACCCCTTCCTTTGTCTGTCTTGCAGCACTGACACAGGTTATGGGATCATCATAATCAAAACCTGACATCTTAAACAGCATGCTTAAGAATTTCAAGATGAGCTTTTCCAGAGATTATGGCATCCTGATGAACTCCGGCACACTCTGAACCTCATATGAAGTAGAGTGACCCACTTTTAATGTTGACTGGCCCTTGGAAGGAACCCTGGATATAGCCAGTGTCTGTGCAGTGTGGCTGGTTGTAATGGGAATTCCCAGCCACTCTGATCAGTTTACCTACATTGAGTCTTGGTTAGAGATAGCCTAGACTCTGTCCCCTTGGGTTCGATTGTGCATTGTAAAAAAGGGACAGAGCAGGGTTTTGGTTGCACAGGGAATGGGGTGCCAGAAGCCAGTCATTCATCAGGGTTCCTTGGAAGAGGACCCATGCCCCCACCATACACTCAGGGCCCTCTAACTTCTCCTCCTAGCCTGGGAGTGCAGGCAGATATCCCAGAAACACCCCCATGATCAGTCCCTCCAGGAACATTGACCCACTCTGAAGAAAAGTGCAGAACCCCAATAGAAAGGAAGCTCCAGTTGGCAAAATGCACATTACAGATATCCCTCTGTGAAACACAGGGTCTGGCCCAGATCAGTGAGTATGGGGCCATCTGACCTGGGAGACCTGTTTTGTACCACCAGCCCTTCACAACTACAGACCTCTTAAACTGGAACTACCATACCACCTCCTATTTGGAAAAGCCCCAGGCCCTTATTGATTTCATGGAATCCATTTCCCAAACACATCATCCTCCTTGAGATGATTGCCACCAACTCCTCCTGACATTGTTTAATGCAGAGAAGAGATGACAGATTCTGATAAAAGCCTGAAACTGGCTGCAGGAGCACGCCCCTACTGGCCAAATAAACAAAGAAGATTGAGCATGAGAAGTGGTGCCAGAGGCCCTACTGAACTGGGATTTCAACACTGATCAGGGATGGGCTGAAATCCATCAATATTGGGAAGCACTCCTTTGAGGGGTCCAAGAAGGGACAAAACAACCCACAAACATGACAAAGACAAATTTAGTTATTCAAAAGCCCAATGAATCTCTGGGAGATTTCTATGAATGACTTTGTGAGGCCTTCAGAATCTACACCCCTTTTGACCCAGAATCTCCAGAAAACCAGAAGATAGAGAATGCCGCCCTTATTGTACAGGCAGCAATGGACATTAAAAGAAAGCTCCAAGAATTAGAATGGTTCGTGGGGATGAACATCTCTCAACTCCTTGAGTTCACCAACAAAGTATTCATCAATTGAGATGAAGCTGCCAAATGAGAGGCCAAGAAGTGAATAAAACATCAAGCTTTTTTACTGGCAGCATCCTTAGGAAATCCTGAACCCACCATATGAGGAGGGCCACCTCAAAAAGGGGGGACAAGAACCAAAATTGTGTCCCTGGCCAGAAACCAATGTGCCTACTGCAAAGAAAGTGGACACTGGAAAAATGAGGGCCCCAAAAAGAATCAGGCACATAGAAGGAACATCCCCAAAGGGAAATACTGACCTAAGCCCCAAGAACATCTGATCAGGCTGGCAGGGCTCAACCCCAAATAGGGGTGACTGGGCTCACTGAAACTGGGCCCCCATGATCCCATGGTCAAACTACAAGTCAATGGCCAGTCATTGAGTTTCATGGTGGACACTGGAGCTGAATATACTGTGGTCACAATCCCCATCACCCCCTTTAGAAATATAAATGCTAATATCATAGGAGCAACTGGTGACCAGTCAAGCCAACAGCCTTTTTTCCAGTGAAGAACTTGTCAGATTGGTGGCCATGAAGTGACTCGTGAATTTCTGTATGTGCCTGAATGTCCAGTTTCCCTACTTGATAGTGACCTTTAACTAAGCTGGGAACCCAAAATTACCTTCAAACCTGAAGGGAAAGCAAGTTTGAGCCTCAGGTCTAGTCTCACTCTCCTTATCGCCGTACCCCAAAGTGAAGAATGTAGACTTCATGCAGAAGAAATTTCAATTCAGAATCTGGAAAAACTGCTGAAACAATTCCCCCAGGTTTGGGCAGAAAGGAACCCACCGGGAATGGCACTTAACCATGCACTCATCATCGTTGCCCTGAAGCCTGGAGCATTGCCAGTCTGGTAGAGCCAGTATCCAATCTCCCACAAAGTGCAATTGCACATGGTCGAACACATAGATTGCCTGAAGAAAGAGGGAATCCTGATTGAGTGCCAGTCACCCTGGAACACCCCATTATTACCAGTAAATAAGCCAAATGGAATAGGATATTGACCTGTCCAGGATTTGTGAGCCATCAATAATGTCACTCTCACCTTACATCAGGTTGCTCCAAACCTGTGTATTTTGTTGGGACAGTTGCTTCCTGAAGCCACCTGGTTCACTTGCTTTTATCTGAAAGATGTCTTCTGCCTGTGACTGGCACCCCTGAGCCAGCCTCTGTTTGCCTTTGAGAGGGAAGATCCCATAACACAGCAGAAAACTCAACTAACCTGGACTTGGCTCACACAAGGCTTCAGAGACTCCCCTACCCTTTTCAGGGAAGCCTTGGTGGCAGATCTGGCCACCTACCCCTGGGAAGACTGTAGGTGTGTCTTTTACAATATGTGGATGACCTCCTACTTGCCAGTGAGATGGAGGAAGACTGCTGGAAAAGGACTCAGACTCTCCTGCAAATTCTGGCACAGACTGGATACAAAGTTTCTTGGAAAAAAGCCCAAATCTGTTAACAGCATGTCAAATACCTGGGGTTCAGCATCAACCAAGAGCACCAGATGGTAAGACCAGAATGAAAGAAAGTGATCTGCACCAACCCTCCCCACCACAAAAAAGAAAACTTTGTGAGTTCCTCAGGGCTAAAGGGTTCTGTTGAATCTGGATTCCAGGTTTGCAACCATGGCCAAACCTCTTTAAAAAGTTCTGATGGGTCCAGAGAAAAACCCTTGCCTGGGGAGAAGCTCAACAGGGGGCCTTTCAAAGCATCAAAAGACAACTTGGCTGATCCCCTGCCTTGGTGTTCCCACATGTAACTTGAAACTTTAACCTGTTCATGCATGAAAAGAACAAAGTGGCACTAGGGGACCTCACACAAACAGTCGGCTCATGGCAGAAGCCCATTGCTTACCTCTCCAAGCAGCTGGACCCCATGGCTGCAGGGTGGCTGCCCTGCCTGAAAGCCCTGGTGGCAACTGTAATCCTTGTCAAAGAAACTGACAAATTAACCCTCAGACAGGCTATTTGTGTTATGGTGCCATATGAAGTCATTGCCCTAATGAACTTATATGTGCACCGGTGGATATCTAATGCCCAGATTACACATTACCAAGGTTTACCCTGTGAAAATCCCAGAGAGACAATAGAAATAGTGCAGTCTAAACCCTGCCACTTTCTTGCCAGATGAGAAAGGGATTCCTGAGCACGATTATTTTGACATGACTGAGGAATTTTATGCTAGTCGCCCCTACTTCCAAGACAAACCACTCTCTTCCCCAGATCAGATACTATTTACAGATGGGAGAAGTCTCATTAAAAGGGGGGAAAGCTTACTGAATATGCAGTCACCACTATCGAAGGGGCTGTGGAAGCAGAATATCTACCCCCAGGATGGTCTGTGCAATGAACAGAATTCTGGGCACTGGTTCGATCCCTGCAGCTAGCCACTGAGCAAGCAGTAAACATTTACATGGACTCTAAATATACATTCACTACTGTTCATATCCACAGGGAAATTTATAAGGAAAAATGCCTCCTAACTGCAGGAAGAAAAGAAATAAAAAACAAAGAAGAAATCCTTCAACAATTAGAAGCAATCTTGAAACCAGACAGAGTTGCCATCATCCACTGCCAGGGACATCAGAAAGGAATGGATATGTTCACTCAAGGAAAGAGGCTAGCCAACAAAGCAGCTTGCCAAGCAGCTGAAGGAATCCATGGAATATGAGTCCCAGAATTAACACTGCAGCTGTCCTTGTTAGGACAAGAAACTAATGAACTAAGCTATACCTGGGAAGAACAAGAATGGACCAAGAGAGAAGGGGGAAACCAAACCCTCGAAGGAGCTGGGGGTAACTGGATTTTCATCCTAAAAGGAGCCACTCATCCCCTCATCCAGCAATACCACCAACTCACCCACCTAGGGAAAACTGTGCTAGAAGTCTTACTCAGGAGATACTACTATGTAGCCTGACTAGCTTCCCTCTGTGCCACCATCAGCAGCCAGTGCCAAGTTTGTACCAAAAACAACCTTATGCAGGGCCCCCATGCTCCAGCAGGCATCCAGCACATGGGGACAGCCCCCTTTGAAGATCTCACCATAGAATTCACAGTAGTGAAACCAAGTTGGGGCTACAAATATCTCTTAGTGATGATATGTACCTTTTCAGGCTGGGTCAAAGCTTTCCCCACTCACACTGAAAAGGCAAGAGAAGTGACCAAGGCTTTACTCAGAGAAATCATCCCCATCATGGGCTGTCTCTGACTATTGGAAATGACAATGGGCCAGCATTTGTGGCTGCTGTAGTCAGAGAACTAGCAAAAATGTTAGGGATCAAGTGGAAACTCCATACAAGTTACAGGCCCCCGAGTTCAGGAAAGTTGAACACATGAATCAAACCCTCAAGACCACCCTAGCCAAATTGTGCCAAGAAACTGCTCTCCCCTGGGTAGATTTACTTCCCTTAACCCTTCCCCAAGTTAGGTGCACCCCAGGGCCCATGGGCTATTCACCCTTTGAAATTCTATTTGGACAGTCACCCCCAATTATCCAGACATTCAGAGGAAATCTCAAGATCCTGGAGGAGGCTAGCCAAGATTCCATCCTCCAGCAACTGTGGAAAACTCTAGCCCAAATACATAAAACTGTCTTGTCCCAAAACCTCTTCCCACTGGGACACCCAGTGCACCCCTAATGGACAGTAGGGGTCAAAGACTGGTAAAAAGAACCCCTTCAGCCTTCCTGGACAGGTCCACATACTCTGATCCTTGTAACACCCACTGCTCTTAAAGTTGCAGGCAATGTCCCTTGGATCCATCATTCCAGGGTCAAGAAGGCACACCCTAATAAAGAACAAGACAGCTGGACAGCCCAACCCATACCCAGTCACCTCTGGAGAATGCAAGTTGCGCAGGATCCCTGAACACCGACAACATCAAATGCCTGCTGAATGGACCCATGCTCTGGGTGGATCCTGTATTTATACAGGCTACTTGCCTTGGTATTTGGAGTTGGACTTGCTGCTGTGGCTCCTGCAGACTGGACTATAGTGAATACAGCTCTAATTGCAGTAGCTTATCAGTGTATAATAGGATGTTTCTGTGCCTTGACTTGCTTATCCTTTTCTTCCTTGACCCCTCCCTGGGAACCAATACCTGGCCCCTAATCAATGGCAGCTGCAAGTTAGTCAAAGCTGGGGAAAACAATCTGTTCCAAATTTATCAGTCCCATTCTCATCAGGTGTAATTTCAGCCTCTGTAATATTCAACACTTACAGGGCTATCCAAGATCATGCTCCTTACACCTTCTAGCTGCCCTATACACCCATGCCCTCATTTCTGCACCCAGGAGAGGGTGTAGGGGCTGCAACTATGGGAGTTATGACAAATACCTTTGCAAATACCCCCACAAGAACAGAGGATTCTGTCGCTCTTGGAACTTGTTGGTAGGTGCTAACAGTCCCTGGAAGGGAGTCCTACCAACTTCTCCATATCTCCTACAGAAATTCCCCAGCATGGCAGGGAATAACAGAATCCTGTGACCTTGTAATACTCACCTTATTAAACATAACCACAAGGTCAGAAAATACCTTTATAAAGGCCCAAACAGGACTAAAACAAGGAATCTGAATATACGACCCAGCGGGGCGAGACCCGGGGCCTTCATACTAGTCCAACTGATCCTGGTAACCCAATCCCTAGAGAAAACCCTGGTTAAAAATATCAGTAAAGCTGCCCAGATGTTAAGAGCCAAAGTTAGAAGAGCCACCCCACCCCCACAATGTCCTTTTGAACTAGGTTCAAAATTTCCACGAAGTCCTAAATAAATCCTGGCCTGACATAGCTGCATCCTGCTGGCTATGTACTTCCTCAAGTCAAACCATCTTCCCTGTACCTGTCAATAGAACATAAACATCCTAACCCATGACAACTCTGCAGTGAGAACCAGGCCCTTCCCAGTTAACTGTAAAACCATAACTACCAGCTCCCCTTCAACCACCCTCCCTCTTGTAAAGGCTAACTGTAACACCATCCAACCACTCAATGAGCCTGACTGATGTGCTGCAAACTCCACAATCTGAGTCTGTGGCTCTAACACCTACTGGTGCCTACCTCAGTATGGCCAGGGGATCTGCTACATAGTTTGGCCAATACCATCAGTCTCAATGTATGGGGCAGAATTTCCTGGAGAGCTCTCCTGAGCCAAATGAGCAATACAGGCAATTCTGCTACTTTTAGGATAGGAGTAGTCAGAAGTGAAGCAGTAGAACAGGCCTCACTCACAGTTGGTCAGAAGGGCATACAAACCATAGCACGGGAAACATCAAATGACCTCAAAGAAACATCAGGGGTTCTCAATGTATTGCAAGACCAGATAGACTCATTGGCAGAAGTAGTTTTACAAAACAGGAAATGATAAGACTTGCTCACCACACTGTTCAAGGGAAATCTGTCAGGCCCTGTGGGAAGAATGCTGTTTCTATGCAAATTCCTCAGGGATAGTTAGGGACAAGGTAGCCCTCCTGAAAAAATGAGCCAAAGACTGCTTAAACTCTGTATACCAGGCATCTGACAATGGGAACTACTTTCAGTATCTACTTTCTGGATTTTGCCATTCATGCTAGTAATAGCCTCAGTCTTCTTCCTCTTAAGTTTTGGGCCATGCATTCTAAGGTACCTAACACAATACATCACTTAACACCTAAACACCTTAAAACAACAAATAATGCCTCATGTTAAACATCAGCCCTTGGGGACTATAGAAAAATCCCCATGTTAACAGATGATGCCCCTTAAGAAATTATAAGGGCATCAAAGGGGGAATTATAAAGGAAGTGCAGCAGCCCTAACCCCCCTCAGCAGAAACCCACAGCTTTAGAAAGATAAGCACCCCTCAAACCTTTCTCCCTTCCGCTGTTTCTCCCTATAATCCACATCTTTGGAAAGATAAGCATGTCCCACCTGCCCCTTTCTACTGGAATTTACAACTCTAAACAGATGACTCTTTTCCTCCCTAATAGCCCTCTGCTTTAGGAAGATAAGCTACACTCACACCATTTGGTTTTGTAACACCTGCCTGCCCACTTGCTTAGGAATCTGCCTGCCTAAAGTCCCTATATAAACTTATGAAGGCCAAGATTCAGTGTAAGATTTTTTGGAGACTTGAATCTCCTCTGGGCCCACATGTAATAAAATTTTGTTCCTCAACCTCTCTGAGTGAATGCTTGGGTTTTTCATCATCTATGTTTTGTCTGTAACAACAAGAGGAGAAAATCACAAAGAATTTTGAGACTAATCAGAGATGCTTTCTGTGAAAGAAAAACTAGAGCTTGCTACCATTAGAGATTCATAAATCAATTCACAAGGATCTCCTCTTAGTGAATCCAAATTTAGTGTATTCAAAGATGACAAATCAGAGAAAAACATTTGGTTCCAGCCCATCATTATTCTCCCAATAACTGTGGTTACCATTTTTCATTAATTTTAAAAAAGTGTATAGAAATTTTTGGACTCATTCTTAGGAAAAAATTTATAGTGAAAGTATATTAGATATTTAAGAGTCATTTACAATGTTTGGGATTTGCAAGGTATTTTGAAAATGTTTTTTCTATTTGAAAGGTACCAATATGTGTATGAAAAAATATCACCAAGAGCTTTTTCCTGAGTAGAGTCCATATCATACATTTAATGTCATTTTCTCTAACCCAGACTATTATTCTTTTTCAAAGTATATTTTTACTATAGAAGGTGAACTTAGGGGAAAAAAAATCATGCATATTGTAAGACACCACTTACAAAAGGCTTCCATCATCACAACACATTGTGATGGAACTTTTTTACAGATTGTGAAATATTATCATCAGACTATGACCACTAACTTAGTCCAGAGTGCATATTTGGCACATATTTTCTGTTGTCTCCTATTATCAGCATGGACTGCTTGGTTTGGCTGTTGTGGGTGTATCATGGCTTCCCATGTGTTTACTACTTTTCCTCCTTAATCATCAATTTGACTCCTCATTTCTTACTAATGCATCTATATTTGGACCACTACCTCTAAACTGAATTAAGGATTCATGACCCTGTCACTAAGAGAAGATTCTTTTTGAATCATTCTTGTGTGTTCTATTCAGCCTGGTCATCAATTTAGGAGATTTCTATTCCAAAGATTCCCTCCAACCTGCCTCCCTGCCCCGACACCCAAAAAAATGGATGGTGGATTTGTTCAAGCCACAGCCCCAGGGGATCACCACAGAGGAGGAGGGTAGAGGTGAATTACAATGCCAGACAACCAGCACCACCATGCAGTGACATTTCCCTGGAACGATGTAGACCATGTGGGGCCTGATCCTACTGGTTTTGACCTCCTCTGCCAGGAGGCATTTTGGAAACAAGGACCTGCAGTCTAATTTAGCATACCTCAAACAGCATTTGCATCCCTAGGTAAGTATGCCTTTATTTGGTGTCACATGGGATTGGTTAGAAATCCTCCTCATTGTTGTGTAAATGTTTCTTATTTTTGTGTTCATTTCTTCTTTGAACCTTGGCTGACTGCAATCTGAGGGGGACATTTTGCAAACAAGGTGGTTTTCTGAGTAGTCTCCTTAAGATTGAATACTTGTTTAATTCACCTCTCTTCTGAGGCCACCTCTGACACCTTGTAGTTATCTGCAATTCCTTCAGAGTGGTTATGAGCTACCATAAGAGTCATGCAAATGCTGTTCTAGGCAGACTTTAAAGCAGCAGGAATCCATTTTTGCATTGAGCAGTGAAGGCCCTAATGCCCTTGTAAATGATCTGTCATTTCCTTCTGGAAATTTTTCTCCATGTTACTTCTCATTCTGTCACTCTCTCCTCTCCAGCACTCGCTTTTTGGTTACTTGCTCTGATGCATATAAAAAGGGTGGTGTGATTATCAGGGTTCTGTAAGTTTCTTCTTAGAAAACTAAAACACCTATTTTTTAATTGACCCAGGAATACAGGACACGTACATCATTTTACTTTTTCACTTTCTCATGCCTAATCATTTATTAAAATAGACAAACTGGTTTCTTAATGTTTTCTCAGGGGTTCTGTTGGAAAAGATTTTGAGCTTTGCTCCCACAGAAAAGTAGGGTTGGTTGAGTGTTATCTGTGGTAATTCATTCCCATAAGATGTGCAGAATTCCCAAATAAGATTTTGATAATCCAGAACTGAATACATTGTAAATGAAAATAACCTCACTAAGCCAGTAATTTATGTCACTCTTACAGATTATTTGGTCCAATAGTTAGGGCTGTAATATACAAAACAGAATTATGTCATCATTGATTGCATTGATGTCAGAATTATTTGTACAATTTAAATATTTCTTCCTCTACAGGGTATTACTTATCATGGATTACATGACATTTAACCTGGCCTTACATTCTCTGTCTCTCTTTTTATTTTGTTATATATTTTTATTCTCTTATGTATGTATCATCAAGTAGTTTTCAACTGGAAAATATTTGTTTACAGAATGATTTACAATCCTAAATAAATCACATTTATTAATATCTCCAATCATCTCAGACTGATCAGTAAGTTCTTGGGTAGTTTTCAAGCTCCAGTGTATGAGACAATTATTCTAAAGTTTATGTTTCTCTTTAAACAAATTTCACCCAGAATTTAGTAGGTATTTTCATTTTATTCATGTTATTATTAGAGCAGTGGTTTACTGAAAAATTCTTGCAGAAAATAGAGAATTTCCATATATTCCAAACTTATTTTCCTTATTGTGTAACTTTTAAATTGTTCTCTTTCCTTACTGATATTTTATCAAAGGGGTCAATCCATTATTGAATGCAGTGTACTGAATTCCACTATTAGTAATGTACTGCTATCTATTTCTTGCTTCAATTTTTTAACTTTTGCTTCATATATTTTGGAGCTTTGCTATATATATATAATTGCTCATATATA
>JAQZBX010054316.1:0-18677 GCA_029593785.1 Cabassous unicinctus
TTTTTTTTTTTTACTTTAGAAGACAGAATTTGCTAAAATGAACAACATGCAGCTTTAGTTATTATGTATGTATATTAAGGAAAGGAGTAGTAGGAAGGTGTATTAGTCAGCCAAAGGGGTGCTAATGTGAAATACCAAAAATGGGTTGGTCTTTATAAAGGGTATTTATTTGGGGTGGAAGTCCACAGGTAACAGGCCATAAAGCATTAAGTTTCTTCTCTCACCACAGTCCATTGCCACGTGTTAGAGCAAGACAGCTGCTGGCGTTTGCCAGGGTTCAGGCTTCTTGGGTTCCTCTCTTCCCGGGACTGCATTTCTCTCTGGGCTTAGCTCCTGTTTCCTCCACAAGGTCAGCTTGTAGACTATCAGGCAAACGGCTCCCTTCTCCTGGGGCCTTCTTTTCAACATCAAAACTGCTTCTCAAAAGACTGCTTCAACTCTGTTCTTGCCATGCCTTTTATATTTGATTCCCCACCCACCAAGGGGTGGGGCTCAACGCCCTACTGACGTGGCCCAGTCAACGCCCTAATCATAACTTAATCATGCCCAGATTAACAGATCAGTTTACAAGCATGATCCAATTATATTTTTGGAACTCATAATTACATCAAACTGCCCAACTGCAACAGAAGGGAAAATAAAGGCTACTCTGTATAATAACTAGAAAAGGATATGGCTAAACAAAGATATAACAGATAACTTGGAGCATTTGCTATTTGTTAAATATACATTCTCTACATAAAACTCAGATTTGTGTACAAATCTATCTGTGATAGTGCCTTATATATGGACAATTGAAATATATTTACATTCTTTACTCCATGTTGAAAATGCAAATAGTCAAAGCTGAGAAAATTTTCCTTTGAATAGTAGAATTACTTGAGAGATGGAGATACAGGTTTATATGTGTACGAATGCCCCTGCGAGGGCACTACCATTTGCTTTTGCATGAGCTCATGATGCTTTCAACATTTGGAGCAGAAAGTTGTTTTAAAGAACAACGCTATGTCTCATGACTTTGGCCTTTATCCTGGAAGGGTAAGTCAGTCTTCCCTGGAAGCTATCATGCTGCTTCATATCCCATCATCTTAAGCAGAATCAATTCCCTGCCTTTGGATATTTTCTGAACTCACAGACACTCAAAGAGTAAGAGTCCCCAAAATTAATCTTTCAAAATCCTAGTCAGATATGTTCTTTCTCCTTCCTCCAACTTTATCCACAAACTTGTAACTTGGCAGGGAATTTGTTTGGCACAATATGCACCAAAAGAACTGTCATTATGAATAATATATTTCTTCACAGAGGGTCATAATTTGTTCTGTACCTCTGCCCTTCAGGCAATTAATCTCAGATTTCCTTTCAACCAACTCTAAAGGGTTGTTCAAGCAACTTTGTGCTAAAATATGTCTCTGATATTGAAATATATGCAGAATTCAACAATTCATCATCATTCCAAGGCCACCACACTGGTCCAAGCACCATGATCTTTTCCTGACTATTATTTCCTTATTATAACAGAGTCTTAATAGCCACCTGTTTCTGCCCTGACTTGCCTTCATTCTGTTCTTAAGAAAGTAGCTAGAGTGAGGCTGTTAAAATATAACTTGTATCAGGTCACTCTTCTGCTTAAAGCCTTGCAATAACTTGCAGTCTCAGTCAGAGTAAAATCAAAGTTCAAAAAATGATTTTTGAGGCCCTTCAAATTCTGGCTCTCCTTTTCCACTCTTGCCTCATGTCCTATCACTTCTCTTCCAACTTCACTGGAGTCCTCTCTAATCCTCTAACACATCAGGACTAATCACAACGAAGAACCTTTACATTTACTGTCTCCTCTGCAGATATGCTCCTCTGTAAGATGTACATAAACGTTATTCGCTCATTTACTTGAGGTTTTTTCCCAACAATTAGCCTTTTAGTTAATTCTTGTCTGGTCACCCTACCTGAAACTTTAACTACCTCTCTGATAATATATGTTACATTTCCCTGCTTTATTTTTTCCTGTGCTATCATCATCTAAATTTTCATAAATTTTTTATCTTTTTATACTAAAAATTTTCTGTACTAGAAATTAAGGACAATGATGGCAGAAATATTTTTAATAACCTGCTCCTAGAAAGATATTACAGTCACTTAATAAATATTTCTTCAATGAATGCATAAATATGAGCATTCTAATCAATGGTCATTTCCTGGGAAACAGAATCAGTTCTTCCATAAAGAATTAAAAAAAAATAAAAAATATTACTTAAATTGGATTTATCTAGTAACGCTTTATTCTTATGAAGGCAGTCCTTTCTTTGCATGACTATGATATGCACAGATTTCAGATACCACAGTGTCTTAAGTTTGCCAGAGCTGCTATGACAGATACTACACAAAGAATTGGCTTAAACAACAGGAATATATTGGCTAACAGCTTTGGAGGCTAGAAGTTCAAAATCAACTCATCAGCAAAGCCATGTTTTCTCCAAAGTCTGTAACATTCTGGTGATGGCAATCTTCCATCAGTTGGCACTCCCTCTGGCTTTTCCTGCTTCTGGCTTCTACTGATTTCTGGCTTCTTCTGACTGCCTCCAAATTTCCATTGCTTGTAAGGACTCAAGTTATATGAATTAAGTCCCACCTGATTCAACTGGGCATCATCTAAATAGACTCTTCAAAGATCCTCTACACAAATAAGTCCACACTTTACTAATATCTTCAAAGGTCCTATTTACAAATGGGTCATCCATACGAACAGTGCATAACATCTTTTGTGGAAACATGTTTCAATCCCCAGCACATGGTTTATTTAAATAACATCAAATCTCCCACATAGTTCAAATTTCAGTTACCAGGGGAAATTGCATAAAGTACAAGTATATTAATTGCATAAAGTACAAACTTTGCTGTAGCACCTCGGTCCATAAATTACTATATAAATAAATGATTTCCATCATAGATCAGTACCAATCACATCACTTGTTTCAGTCTTTCCTGATTGGTCAGTGGCCTTCTATTATTCAATCCATACAGAGATGCAGTTTCTAACTACTTGTCACTCAGTGAAAAACTCAGGTGACATTTTACAAAAGTGGATGATTGAAAAAGGGAATTGGCCAACAAAAATGAAATTTCAGCAAAGAAATGAAAAGTGATAATGCTGGAAATGAAATTTGAATACACATAAGTAGAATTGCAGAAGAAATAGCTGACTGTGGGAATGTTGATGTTGCTGCCTGTTCCAGTCTCTAGATATAAAGTCGAAGGAAGTTAGTGAAGGCAAAATAGATATAAAGGAAGAAAGTGGTTGGGGCCAAAAGGACGATCTCCCAGAGAATGTGAAATGTAAAGAACTTCACATTAAAGAAACTCTCAGAGACATTTCACGTGATTAAAAGGGCAAAGGACAGGGGCGGATGTGGCTCAAATAGCTGGACATCCATCTCCCATATGGAGTGGACCTCGGTTCGATCCCCGGGACCTCCCGGTAAAAAAATAAATAAATAAATAAATAAAAGGGCAAAGGATAAAGTACTAGAGCAGCTCTAAATCTAGGAAGGAATACTTCAACTTGCAAACATATAGAAACAATGCTGTTTTTGTATCATGAATTATACTACAGAAAGTCACCTACTCTTGAAAAGTTTTTGCAAAAAGAAATAGAATGTTTTAATTCTCAATGTTTCTGTTTTAAAATAGTGAATTACATGAATATTATTAGTTTTCCTTTCCCCTATACATTTATAACCAACTGTAAAAGAGTTTTTAATGTTTTGACAAAACATTTTAAAGGTCACAGAACAACTATTAAGATTTATTTGCACAATCTTAGGTTGCACAGTCATTTTATGGTTCTGTACTACCATGGAAAACAAGGATGCCTGTATTTGAGTACTTCCAAATTTCAAAGTGATTTCTTATATTTTTATCTCAATTGATAACAAGTAGGTAGAAAGAAATTGGAAAGACATTTTATTAGAGAAATATTAAGGTCAAAATTCCAGAGATGGAAACTCGTATTTTCTATTGATCTCATGTTTTCAGGCTGGTTGCAACTTAACCTGAAATCAACATTTTCGGCCTCCTTTTTTTATATGAGCATTCTTCATCTGTAGAACTATAATAGTAGACCACTGTACCTTATTATTTATGAGGGTTTAAACCAGTTCACAGACATCAAAGTCAATCAAATTGCGAGTACTTTATTATGCTGTGTTTTCTTAGATGATCCTTTACCCCTGTTATGAGCCTAGCCTGCAAATGCAGGATCAAGGGTGGTATGTACATGGAAATTAAAGAAAATACCATTTATTTAAGATTTACCATTTAAATAGTGCTTTACGTACATTATCTAATTTGAATCTGTAAAGTAGCTATAATTATTTCAATTATAGAAATCAAGGAACCAAAATTTTGGGAGGTGTGGTGCCATGTCATTATCTAAGTAGTAGAGTTGGCACTAAAATCTAGATGTTTCTATTATATAATGCTTTCTTTTATAAAATGCTAACTGAATTATAATGTATAAGAAGCTTTTAGCCAGGTCAGGCCATAGTATATATGTTGCAATATTATCATTTTGAGTTTTTGTATTGATATTTTGCATTTTCTGGGATTCTTGTTTCTTGAATGTCTTCTAATCTGCTCCTCAGTCCTTTTCCTTCTTGCCATGATTTCTTTTCAGACTGTGTCTATGCCAAATTGTGTACTAGAGGTTTTTCACTAAGGTACCATACTTTCCCTTTGCATTGTTTCTTCTCCAATTACAGTATCTGTACGGAATCTGAACCAATCACATCCGGGTTTTAAACCAGGTTAATCAGGCATTGTCATAGTGTTTTGGTGTTTTTGTTTTATTTTGTTTTTTGTTTTTCCTTTCCTTTTCTTTTCCTTTTGAACCTAATGTCATTTTTCTCTTCTAGCATACCATCCAGGATACCACATTTTATAAGTTCATCATGTCCTCTTAAGCTCCTCTTGGTTATGACAGTTACTCAAACTTTCCTTGTTTATGATAATCTACTCTAGACAGTTTTGAGGTGTTGTGGTGAGAAATTTTGTTGAATTCACTCTACTGGGATTTGTCAGGTATTTTTCTCAGGATTAGACCTGGTTTATGGGTTTACAGAAGGAAAGTCACAGGGGTAAAATGCTATTTTTAGCCCATCATATAAAGGGTAAATGCTATCTACTTGAGTTATCACTTATTATATTAACCTTGATAATCTGGCTGAGGCAATGTTTGTACTCTACTATCAAGTAAATCTTTTCCCCCTGTTTTCATACTGTGTTCATTGGAAAGGAAGTCACTATGTTCATCCCACACTTAAGGAGTAGATTTATGTCCCTTCCCCTTGAATGTGGAGTATCTACTAAATTTTTTGGAATTCTTTAGCCTGTGGAAATTTATCTCTTCTCCCCCATCTATTTATTTACTCAATCATTTACTTATTGGAATTTTTAATTTATACTTTGAGTTATAATCCAAAACAACTTTTTAATTTCATGCTCAAATTGTTCCAGGTTTGGCCATAGGGAGCTCTTTCAGTTGACTCTTGTGTCCTTCCTTTTCTCATGCTTTATTTTATTTTTTTCCAGTACTTCCTTACTTTCTAGCACTGCAAGATGCTTGAGGCACATTCTGAAATATTTCCTGCCCCCTAGTCCTAGAATGAGTCATTTCTCCAAGATGCCCCAATTACTTTTATTGGAGAATGATAATAGAAACCATGATCTAGGTGCTAGGTGTGTTCAAATGTCATTGCTTCTAAATCCTTTCAGATGACAGAATAAGTATATGTGTACATACTTACTCATGTGTGTATACAGTTATATAAACATTAATATGTGAATGTATCCATCTGTATCTGTATTAAGCCAAACATGAGTTCATAATGATGTGTACAACTCTAATCCTTTACCATATGGCTCTTAATAGCTTTCTCTTCTTGGTTATCTTTAACTTCCCATATCAACTGTGAGAAAGCCTCTGCTATGCATTTACTTAATTGTTCAATTACAGTATTCATGTATAGTGATTACAGAATTAACACATATTCCCATGCAAAATAACTTTATCAATTAGAGTACAGTGCTTATGTGTAGCTCCTTTTGCCCTTATTCTTACTGTCTCCACTTATTTCCTAAGTGACTTAGGTCAGCAGTTTTCCTTCATCCCCTTGAATATGGTTGTTTCATACATTTGTGATATATTAGATTCTTTTGTTACAGTCTGCATTCCATTCCGGGATCCCCAAATTCCTAAAAGATTTTTTAAATTTACATACATTTAGATTTATTCTTTGTACTGTAAAGTTCTATGGGCTTTGAAAATGTATAATGGCATGTATCCACCATTACAGAATCTCAAACAATAATTTTGCCACCCTAAAAATAATCTTGCTTTTGAACTATTCAACCTTCCCTCTTCCCAACTTCCCTCGTAACCACTGATCTATATAGAGTCTCTATATAGCTTTGCCTTTTCCAGAATATGATATAAAATTAACATACAATATGTAACCTTTTCAGTCTGTTTTCTTGCACTTAATAATGTATATTTAAGATTATCCACATCAAAGCATGGTTTGATAGCTGATTCCTTTTTCTCACTCAATAGTATTCTTTTGTATGAATGTACCATATAGTGGCTTGCTATCCATTCTCCTATTGAATGACATCTTGATTGCTACCAGTTTGTGGTAATTATGAGTAAAGCCTCTGTGTACATTCACATGTTTTTGTGTGAACATAATTTTTCAAAGCAGTTGTGTAAATATATAGGAGCATGATTGCTGGATCATATAGTAAACTACATTTAGCCCTGTCAGACAATCTGTGAATGAGCTTCTGGTGCACCACATCTTCCCCAGCAAATGGCATTGTCAATTTTTTTTTAGTTTACTTATTCTAATAGGTGTGTAGTGATATCTCATTGTTGTTATTATTTGCATTTTTGTAATGATAAATGATATTGAACATCTTTTCATAGGCTTATTTTCCTCTGCATCTCTTCTTTGGTGAAGTGTCTGTCTTTTGCCCATCTTATAGTTGGATTATTTTTTTTATTTTGATCTTTCAGTTCTTTGTATATTTTGCATAGAAGACCTTTATCATATATGTGTTTCACAAATATATTCTCCCAGTTTCATCATATATTTTTATCTATGTCTTTTCCTCTCCAATTCTTTCAAATGTATTCATTTATAAAATAAGGCTCAATTGTAGGTAGTGAGAGGGCAAAGATGAACATGGCACAACCTTGCCTTTTTGGAGATCATGATTATGATGTAAATATTCTCAACTAACTTCTTCCTCAGTCAATCTGTTTCCATTAATATAGTGTAGTAATGGAATAATTGGCTTGCCTTTATATTTATACTCTTTGGAATACTTATGCCTGTTTGTATTTTATTGGTGATAATACTGTTCAATAACCTATATGAATAATTGTAAGTTGAAGAATTGTTTATATATTTATAATTAAATGTGGATGCAACTAATATACTATTTTTGGAAAGAGTTCTTAACTGGTTAGATTTCTTAGTTTGTAATCTTTTATCTTTCATTAATAAGCTATGCAACCTTTGATCAATTTCTTCACCTTTCTGAGCCTTAGTTTCCTCAGAATCAATTTTACTAGGGTACGTCAAAGTCACTGTCCCATTCCAAGTGCCTGCTACGTTTGTCTGTGTTTCTGAGATTAATGAGGTTGATATGGGGAGAGGATAAAGAAGTAGACTTGAGATTTGGAAAGCCATACTTAAAGTTCTTAAAAAATATTGAAGTGCGAATATTCTCACTGACCTAATTTTGTGAAAATCATTAGGCTAAACATTCGCTATATTAGAAACCATGCATGTATCCCCAGACCTAGTTTTTCTCCCTAGGTCTGGTTTTTAGAATACTGGTGATTAACTAAGCCTGATTTATTATATGACCATCCTGTATGGGAAGACTGTACCTTTGAGTGTCTTTGGTCAACCTTAAGAGATATAGCAGCGGGACAAATGTGGCCTGGGTGGCTGGGTGTCTGTCTCCCACATGGAGGGAACTGGATTTGATCCTGGGGAACCTCCTGGTAAAAATGAAAAAAAGAAAAATATAGAAGGCGCATGGGCCACCAGGCCCCGTGCACGGGTATGCCACCAGGCCCCGAGAGCAGGTGAGCCACCAGGTCCCGTGCATGGGTGAGCCATCAGGCCCTATCTGCGGGTGTGCCTCCAGGCCCTGTGCGTGGCTGTGCTGCCAGGCCCTGTGAGCGGGTGAGTCACCAGGCCCCATGCACGGGTGCGCCACCAGGCCCTGTGCACAGATATGCCATCAGGCCCTGTGAGCCACACAGCAAGATGATGATGTAACAGGAGAGTGACACAAGGGAAAGCCAAGACAAGATGCACCGAAAAACCAGGAACTAAGGTGGCACAGGTGGTAAGACACCTCCCTCCCATATCGGAGATTCCGAGGTTCGAATCCCAGTGAAGACAGGAGGAGAAGGATAAGAAGAGAGGGCAAGAAATGGACACAGAGAGTTGCCCAGTGAAAGGACACAGAAACAGCAAAAACGGGGGTGAGAGGGTAGGTAAAAATGGAGAAAAGTAAATAAATAAATAAATCCTTAAAAAAATAATGTATAGGAGAGGAAGATACAGACTATAGTTAGTAGTAATGCTTTGACAATGCTCTTTCATGATTTGCTAACAAATGTTTCACAACAATGCAGGGTATTTCAGGGGGTGTGGGGGGTAATGTGTGGGAGCCCTGTATGATGTTATGCATGTTTGTTTTTAAGTTCATGATGTTTACTGGACACTTATAGTTTATGTATGTTCATGTATGAATGATACACATCAACAAATTGTTTTAAAAAATTGAATATTGTAGATGTTTTTTCCTAACATTATATTGATTTGATTTATTAAAATGAAATATAAGTTTAAAACCCAGGTATTTTTGTTTTGAAACATTGTTGCACAATATTTTTTCAATGTTTATTTCATATAACTGATATTGATTCCATATAGCTTCTACTTTGTGATATGTATAATGATAGCTTGATTTATCTAAAAGGTATTGGGAGTAATAGTTACTCCTAGTATCAATGAAACAATCTAATTCTTTGTTGTTCTTATATCTTTGTAGTAAATATTAGTAGTAAATGTTTCTTGAAGTTATATTATTTCTAGATAAATGTTTCCAATTAATGCTTATAGTATCCTTTGAGATTTATATTATCACAATTTTAATGATAAAGAAATGGATGCTTATAAATATCAGTAAATTTATCTAAATCAGCTCTATTTGCTTTATATTTTTATTTTTTTTTTAAATTAATCTCTTCATGCTGATATAGCACAAGAGTTATAAGCACAAATGCCCACAGGCACAGACAGGTAATATTAGTGAAGCTGATTGGGTGAGAGATAAACAACCACAAAATCATCATGATAAATAGCAACTGACTTATAACCTTAGTTTCTGAGAAATAATAGTCCATTCCTGCCCATTTAAGGATAGGATACTTCTCAAATGTACCAGCTTGTCTTTCCTTCTTTCTTCTTTTTATTCCTAAAAAGAAAACAGAAATCTAGATGTGTATTTGAAATATCCACATTATTCCATGTTTGCATCTAATGCAAGATTTATTATGATATTTTGACAGACCAAATAAACCTTGTCTGTTGTCTTTTGCAGTTTATATGCTGTTAGTTCATGATATCTCTGTTAAAGGGGTAGCAGGAAGAAATTTATTCTTGCTTTTGATCAACCAGTATGTTGGACCAAACATGTTGGATAGGTGCCTTCCACAGAGCAATGACCATGCCACGCTGTGCATATACTTCCATTGTGTTCCAATTTCAACTTGCATTTTGCATTTGACTTTACAGTATTTGTATTTTATACCATCAGCGCTAATACAATTATTTACCAGTCTATAATAGAGAAATCTAAGTTGCCATGATATATACTGGGAAGAAAAATAATTGAAAATGTCACCAATAGATGATTAAAGTAAAAGACATTTAAAAACTAAATTAAATTTGAGTTATTTTTAAATCATTTTCTCAACTTACCAACAAATATAAAGGATTATATACTTTTGGATTGGTATTTCTTTTCAACACTTTATTAAAAAGTGAAAATTCAGCTGCTTGACACATCATATTGAATACTTCATAAACCTGGCTCTCCTTAGAGTTCTAGGCATACCTTATAAATTTTAATGTGCTCACCTACAACGACCTTGAGGTAAGGAGACATTATTATCTCATTTGGTTGATAAGGAGATCAGCTAGCCAAAGAAGTAAAATAACTTTACAAAAGCCACACAGGTTTGTTTGTATGTTTGTTTTACATATATCAAGTGGTTAGTTTTTGCCATTATTCAGGGAGAAATTCTAAATGCCATTATTTAAATATTATCACAGAAGCATTTGCATAAATTTTGCTTATATTCAAGAATGAGAAAATGAGATCACCATTAATCAGCAATAATAGGCAGGATGATTTTATAAATACCTAGGTTAGTTTTCTTTTTTTTTAATTACAAAGAAGGGGAAAATATGATTATTTGAAAAGAGAAGTGTATGCGAAGATGAAGCAAATAAAGTTGTCTTAAACTGTAACTGAGTACTCATTGCTGTCATGTGGGCCACAATTAGGGTTTCCATTGGAAAGCAAACACCTTTCTTTGGTTCAGTAGCTTATCTCTATTTCCTGATTTCCTTTTTCATTATCTGGCTGACCTTGTAGCTTTTTGTTTCATTTGGCCTCTGTAAGTTTGCTTGGCTGCATACCCTGAATCCAATTGAAAAAGTTGACTGACAAATAAAAAACATAAATCATTCAATAAAAACTGTTTTCTGATTTTTAAAATTAATGTGGTGTGAATTACCTTCCTATCTAATTTCATACCAAGGTTTGGAGAGATCTAAAGTCTTTTAAAATTACATTTTAGGAATAAAAGCCTTTTGGTGAGTGAAGATGTCCCTTCCAGTGGATAGGGAGTTTTTTACCCCCATATTTAGTCATTCACATATCCAGCTACTGCATATACCCATCAGGAAATATATCTGCGAATTTAACTTAGCTATCTTCAAATAGTCTGAATCGGGTGTGTGATAAGTTGGGAAACTAGCATATTTATTTCTATTTGTGACTTGAAAAACTATTGCAACTTTTGCAAGTCATCTATTTTATTAAAATAATGTGGTAAAAATATTAATCCCCAAACACATTGACACATCTTTCCTAGTTAGAAACCTGTTTGTATTTTAATTCATAAAGGAAAATCCTAGAATGGTTAAATGTTGTATAATACTTTATTGTCACAATTATTTCTACCGAATACTGTCCCAGTATATTAAAAAAAAATCTTCCACTTGCTTGCTATACCCCCTCCTCCACGCCATTTCTGTAACAGTCAGAACTGACCCACTAATACTTAGTTTTATGCTTTTTATATATTATAACTATATATTTATACTTCTAATTCAGACAGTTACATAAATTAAACATGATACAAAATAATAATGTATAGTTCAGTGTATTCTTTTACTTTATATTGGATCAAGAAAGCCACAATTTTAAATTTTAATGATTCATTAAGATAAAATATCAAAAGTTTTTGAAGATAGTATTTTTCTCTTTTTTAAGGGGTGCAGGGAGAGGTATCTGTGTACCTAAGAAGATGAAACTGAGCAGACTATACCATTTGTCTTGTGGGAAAAGAAACTAAGTGGTTTGAACAAAGTAAGAAGCAAACACAATTATTCTCCCATAATAACCACAGCTAAAGGAACTGCTTATATTAAAGAGTGTAAGATTCAAGACACAGAAATCAGGCCAGGTATCAAAGAATTTAACACATTGCCCCTTTGTTCAGGAGCTCAATGTGGTTTCAGGAAAGAAGAAATAAAAAGTGGTTAGCAAAGTTTTCAGTTTAGAGAACATCCCAGGGAGTAAAGAGCTCCCTTTAGCATCTAAGGTACCCTTGTCAAATTAGATAAAGCCCCACTTCTCAAAGACAATTTAATCCCCTCTCTCTGAACACTATAATATTATATTGGTTTTATAAGAATACTACATTCTAAGAAACTCTCATAATAAATATAAAGATCTACTGTGTCTAAGCTCTCAGTGCTATCACCAGGTATACAGCACACGCTCAAACAACTGCAGATGGCAGCCCTGGTGGGGAAGGGGCATTTTCCTATGGGACAGTAGCAACAATGGCAAGGGCAGTAGCAAGATGCTACTCTCAAGGAGCTGCAGGCACCAAATTAGAAGCCCAGAGTGGAAAACCATGATTAAATTTTTCCTGTGTTAAGGTCAGATCTTTGTTAAGTTCCAGAAATGATGAAGGAAACTCTTAAAAGGAATTCTCAGAAGCTAGCCACTGTAATTATGTATTAATACTATACTATTGTCCCATTATAAACTCTGCTGGGCACATTAGGGTTACTTCCTCCCTTCACAGGAGGCTTTAAGCCAACATTCATGGTGCATCATTCACATTCTATTAGGATGAGATTACTGGGAGAAAATGCGTGAACATTTGGTTCATACATAATCTACATCAAATCCTATAGATATTTATTTTGTCTCATTCAACTGCTTCAAGTAATTCCCATCATGTTTTTTTAAGTATTATGTTAATTATTTACACATATTAGACAATTTTTGTAAACTTTTAACACTTGATTTCCACAGAGCCTTTTTTCCCCCTGGATCTTTAAACTTCATCCTTCAGACTATTCTAAATTCGAGAAGTACCATAGATTCCCTAAGGCTTTACTTCCACCTATAGGTACAGTTGCAGATGTAGCTGGGGGAAGTTGCAAGGAATGTATAGTGTTCTTGAAGTATCTGGAAAGCTCACTGAGTTATGCACACAGTACTTTTGTTCCAGGGGTCTACCTAAATAAATTATCAATGCTTGTAATTCAAAAATGAAGAATTTCTCATGCCTTCATTTGCTATGACCTTCTTCTTTAGCAGGGTATTTGTTACTGGGATTACTTGGTACCCATAGAAAGACACTAATGGGAAGCTGCCATGGAAATCCTAGGATATCTCAAAAGACTTATTGGCAAAATTCATTAAGGATGACATAAAATTGAATTCAAGCTGTTTACAACATTCTCATTATTTCTTTCTTGCCTACATAGGAAAACTAAACTAAACTAAAAAACAAGATTTGTGCCATCCAAAGAAATAAAATGGCTTATTCAAACTTGACTCAGTAATTAGGAGAATATTTTTATATTTCTGACCTTTACAAGTTATAGAAGCTTAGGAATTGTGTTCTTTCTACAATACAGAAATGCCTCACAGACTGCAAGGCAGTCACCTAATCAAAGGATTGCTTTACCACAGTTCTGCACACCATTATGTGCTCCATGGAGACTCATTTTCACAGGGCTAATGTGTTGGTGATGAGCAATTGCCAAGGAGCTGTCATACAGGCTGCATCTTTTGGAACTAGGATGAGGCTGTGTGGGGATTCTGTGTGTTTCATTAGCAGTGCTCTTATCCTGATGATTATTGCCATTTATATAGTGCAATTTAAATTGTTTCCAGGAGACTTTTTGTATTCTATCAGTTGGTTGCCTGTTTCAATTTGGAACTTCCAGAATTTTTAGGAAATAACCCTTATTTATCAAAGACTTTTTTTTTTTTTTTGGAAGGGGGATAAACCAGATTTCCTTGCTCTCAAATCTGTTTTCTTCGATTTTTCTTCCATCGACCTTACATTTGTTCTCTATATGGATTTAAGTCACGTATTATTAAACTTTTTCACAGGATCCTTATAATTTTTACATTTTCCTTCTATTTTCCATAACATCTATAGTTCAAGACACATGGTAACAACTCAAAGCAAATAGGATTTCCATTTCTTTCTCATAGATTAAATATTTTTTATACATATGATTTAAGTGTGAACATGGGTTTAAAGAATTATGGCACTAAAATGATATTGTTACCCACTGATTCTTAGCAGGGTCTGAAAGAACATATGGATCACTTGGAGGAGGGAAGAAGGGAAAGAAAGAGGAGGAGAACACATATGTAGCGATTCTGATATCCTTTACCACTCCCGAAAGAAATATTTTTAATTTAGTCCCATGACTAAAGCTCTGAATCAACAGCATCAGCATCACCTGAAAACTTGTTAGAAATGTAAAGTTTTGATCCCCACCCCAAACCTACTGTGTTAAAACTCTAGGGCTAGGGACCAGCAATCAGGGTTCTTTCAAGCTCTCTTGGTGAATCTTCTGAATGCTAATATTTGAGAACTAGTGAAGCCCATGCAGGTAACAGAGGACATAGAAGTTATGGATCTATGTGGTGGTTTGATATAGTTAGTTAGTTTGAGTGTGCTTGTTTACATGCTTAGCTTCTCTTTACTATACCACCAGAGAAGTAGTTCAATATTTATTTCCAACTTTGCAGAGGCAAATTATTGCTCCTCTTTGAATGTAGCATGTCATTATACTACCTCGTTTAAAATGTATAAATTATTGAGCATATGCAATAAAACACATATGCAATACTTAGGAAGTTGAATTGGTTGAATGATTTCTGAATATTCAGCTATCTATCTCCTCTTACGCTTCATTTGACAACTTGTTTTTTAAAACCTAAAATCTTCTTACATTTAAGTTAATGTAAAATAAAGCAGAACTACTCAAATGACATTTTCTTTTATTAAGACAACTTGAATCTTTTGTGATAATGGCATAATATAGTTTCACAAATCCCATTCCTCTTTTGTAGCATGGCAATATCATAAAAACTTACATTCCCATTGTGCCCATCTTTCTATGAGCTGGCCTTTTCTGTTTTTATTTATACAGGTCTGCCTACTGGTTATGTTTATATTCACTTGAACTGCTTGGTAAGAGAGTGCCTACCTGAATACTTTAGATGTGAACATGAGTAAAATGAAGCCCTAATGATTTTTCCTTAGAAATAGCACCTTATTGATGTTGAAAATTGCCCTATAATCTACTTGCTGTGAATTGCTGTATGAGCATCTTTTCCTCCTCCTCCTTTTTATACTTGTCAGGAGAAAAAAGTGCTTGGTTTGTGAAATAAGTTTTCCAGCAGAAGAGGTGTACTGACCATGGCTAAAATCTGTCTGAAGGTAATTTACTCAAAGATAATCAAGAGGTAACAATTATATTTTCCAGTATCTAATCTGGAAAGTTTCACGGAATCATTTCATAGAATGTCACCATTACTCATATCCTGGTTTAGGAAGCTCCATGTGTAATGTTTAAGAGTATGATTTGGGGAATGTTGTCGCCAGAATAATGGCTCCCCAAAGGTGCCTATGTCCTAGTCCCGGGAATCTATGCATATGTTAAGTTCCTTGGCAAAGGGGAACTAAAGTTGCAGATGAATTAAGGTTGTTTATTAGATGATCTTAAAATAGGGAGATTATCCTAAATTACTCAGGTGTGCCCAGTGTAATTACAATGGTTCTTAAATGTGGAAGAGGAAGGCCGATTAGGGAGTCAGAGGCAGATGGGAGTATGGAGGAATGGCCAGAGAAATGCAACACTGCTGACTTTGAAGATGGAGGAAGGGGCCATGAGCCAAGGCATATTGCCAGGCTTTCAAAAGACAAAGTAACTAGATTCTCCCCTCCAGAAAGGAATGCTGCCCTGCCAACATCTTGATTTTAGCCCAGTGAGACCCCATGTAGGACATTTACCCTACAGAATTGTATTATAATAAATCTTTGTTGTTTTAAGCCACTAAATTTGTGGTTATTTCAAAAGTAACAGAAACTAATACAGGGAGTGAGACAGATCTGGGTTTCAATCCCAGCTCTGCCTTTCCCTAACTGAGTCCTTGTACAACTTTCTTAAACTCTGAGTTTCAGTTCACCTATCTACAAAATGAGTACAGAATTAGTACTTATCTAATAACATTGTTTTAACAATTGACCCTTGTAAATGGTAGGTGAACAATATGTACCAGCTATTGTGTAAATATACAGGCTTTTCTTTGGTATGTGATTAAAAGGCAAACAGTTTCTGAAAGAAAATGGAGCCTCTTATTGAATCTAGTATGTTTCAAGATAGGCTTTCTTATGAAATTCTCTGCAAAATAGTTATATAAATGCAACATTGAAAATAGTTGTTTATCCTGAAAATATGTGATTGAATTCATTTTATTTAGAAACAGTATCTTTTGAATAAGGAAAGGATTTTGAGTTTATCTAGTATAGTACCTTAACCTCATCTTGGTTTGAGTAATTCTAGCTGCTTTTCCAAATAAACATTATTTTTCAGTGGCTGAATTAAAACAAAATATTTCTCCCTCAGGTAATAGACCAGTGCAGGTATTTGTGTTTTGTTGGTGGCTTTCTTCCAGTTAATGATTCAAGGATTTGATATCTCTCAAACCTGGATTTCTCTTAAGGCCTTGAATTCCTCTCAGTTCAACTGGTAGATGGGGGAAGCCAAGGTGGACAAGACACTGCTTAAACATTTTGTTCTAAAAGTTATATATCTCACTTCTGGTCACGTTTCTTTAAAAGAACTATATGACAAGCAAGATATGGTTCTCAACTGGGCAAACAACCCAGGGAGAACTCTAAACTATGGAAAAAGCAGCATGCCTTTTTCGTGGCTAGTTAAGCCATTTCTACTTCCTTACTGATGGAGAGATGAAGTTCTAAAGAGGGCCTAGAATACATGTATTGAGGATCCAAATCTATGTATACTGGTTGGATTTTTTCATCATCCAAAAAAATAGATAACATATTCTTCATTAGTAAAATTACACCATAGTCTTCAGTTGTTAAAGTTGCTGAAATAATTAAAATAATTCTCATAAAAGCATTTTGTTCATGCTTGCCACTTTATAAATGCACAATATATGTTAACTGAATTTAAATGTGTATTTAGTATCACTATGATAGGGAATTTTCACCTAACCTTTATTTTAGAAAGAGATATTTAGAGCCCAGAAACACACACATGATTCTAAAAGGGATACATATTTTCTTTACATTCATTTCCAAAGAAATAATTAGGAGATAATTTTTATACAATATTAACATAACAAATTACATGAGGTTTACCTAAAGCTTAATTATTGCTGGTAAATATAAGACAAAAGATTTCAGTTTTTCAGGGAAAAAAAATCATTTCTTGGAAATGTAATCCAATCTTTTGTTTGCTCATAATCAAACATAGGTTTTTTTGTTTAACTCACAGTGAAAATAAAGGCACAATTTAAAGTTCCCTTAATTGATTTGCCATGTTTTTAATATTTTTTCCTATTAAATTGGCATGATATATATTTGTGCATGCTTCTTGTAGCTTATTTTGAGAAGATGAATAAATGTATTAAGCAACTACAAATGCTATATATTCTGTTGTTTCCTTCAATATTTTTTTTACATGGAACAAGAAGTAGTAATAATGAGTATTCAACAAAAGGAAGTCAGAGGAAGATAAAATTATCCATAGATGTAGATTTATCCTGACAGTTTATCAGAATCCCTCAATTGCATGGACCTCTACAGATGCGGTCATGTGTTTTTATAAAATTTGCAAAAGTAATAAATTTTAACTTCAGTCAATTATGACCACTGTGCCTTTCCATTCTGAACTACTTTTCATCACACTTCCCCTTCTTAGCACAGGTATGCCTGCTTTGATTCTGTGTAATCTCCAGTCTTTAATACCTAAAACAAAAAAATCAAAACAACAACAACAAAATTATGTCTCTTAAAAATAATTGAATTATTTCAGGAAATACTAAAGTTTTCATGGATTAATCCAGAGGAAATTTCCAGGGCCTAGGAATTTGCTTCCAGGCTTCAACAAAGTCAAAGTCACCTTACAATTATATACTTTCATACAAACTACAAGTTGTTAGTATCTAGACATCTTTATTTGCTGAAATTTCTGCTTTAATAATGCTTACATATTCCTGTTGAGTTTTTAAATGTCTTTCCACATGGATATTTTGCTAGAGATTTTGCTGTATGGGAGATGCTTTTGAGTATTGTGAGAGTATTAGTAGAGAGATAATGATTTAAATTAGCTGATCTTGAGTGTGATTGCTATTCAATGGAAAATAAGTTTTCCACACTTTCTTTCCTGCTATGGTCATTTAAAAGAAGAAATGAGACTAAGAAAAGGCTAAATAGCCATTTTGTTTTCTCAAGTCCATTTCACTATCAGTAAATACATGTTACTGTCCATGCACTTTGTTAATGAGCATTAAATGGATTTAATACTGTGTCTGCAGCCAGGGATGGCAAAAGGAGATACTGACTTTCCATAAGAGAAATCCAGCTGAACAGATGCAAACTCATCCAAAGAATGGTTGCTGGGAGTTTGTCTTTGACTCCTGCTGGTTTGCTATAAATCTTTGGTCATTTATTGACCAAATACATGTCTCATTTAGTGCTGCTTCCTGTTGCTTTGATGACTCTGCACCCTTTTTTCAAACTGCTAAAAAGGGTCTGCATATTCTTGACTCTCAGAACTCAATCTCAGAAAGAAGCAAGATAAAATTGGTACAGTTGAATTAACTCAAATGTCCACATCACTCTTACTCCCCCCCTTCTCACAAATGTTTAAATGACATAATATTTTTTAAAATTTTCGTATGTAACTGTCCTTCTATAACCTCACTTTTTTGTTGTTGTTGTTGTTTTTTTTTTT
>JAQZBX010054317.1:0-18682 GCA_029593785.1 Cabassous unicinctus
AAAAAAAAAAAAAGAAGCTACAACCAGTCCTTCTCTAGGCCCTCACTCATTTTCTTCCTCCTGCTTCAAATGGATTTGCAAGTCTCTAGAGCTCTTCCTCCTGTCTCATTCCCCACTTTAAATTCCTTCTCTAGCTTCTTTTAAATCATCCAAAACCAGAGTGGACAACCTTTGCTTTCTTCTCAGATCAGTCTAGTGAGGAAGACTAGCAGGGGGAAGGACATGCAGAGAAATGGGCAGAGGGCCAGAGGGAATTTTTTTTCTAGTACAGATCTTTGGAACTGACCTGGGTGCCACACTTGCAGATTTCTTAAGAGCAGGGCACAGAGTCTGGTAAAGGGCTTGAATAAAAGCTGATGCAAAGGGCAAAGTCATCTTGAAAGAATTATTATTCATTTCCCATTGCAGTTAATTTTGGCACCTTCATCAGGGTTTAAATTCTAGTACCATGTCATATCAAAGGAAGAAAAGTATTTGATGTACGTGTTAATTACAGTTAAGATGTAGCTACTTAAATCAAGAGTTTAATCTTCATTTGACTATTCAGAACAGCTCCGTGTGGGGGATGGGGAGGAGCCCCTTTGGATTTGGGTTATTTAAATGATGAGAACTTCAAGTCAAATGGCCTCGGATTCTCTAAAACAGCATTCCTTGCGATTGGTTCCCAGCTAAGGGAAAAAATAGGAAAATCGAGTTCTTCCAGGTATTCCTAAGTCTTTGATGGGGCTGTAAAGAGGGAGGAGCTCCTGAGCCATAATAATTTTGTGTGCTCAAAGACTCAAGGATCGGCAGAGTGATAGCTTAATGGTGAATGATATCTTAAGAGCATGTAAGAGGCTTAAAAAGTAGATCCACATAGAAAATAGTACACTATTATTTAAAAGGAAAAATTGCCAAAATGATATTACTCTTGGATACACTTGTCATAAGAACCAACTTGGATGAATCCCTAATGTGCATTTTTTTAATATGATAAAACGATAAAATACATTGAAATACCAAGTGATTAAATCGTAGTTTTTCATTGCACTTTTACTAGAACATTGTTTTCTTGGATCTCCAAGGCTTTATTGCTCAGAGGTAACACTTTGCTTCTAATCATCCCTATTGATTTTACTATATTACCTTATATTTTTAGATTTGTTTTACTGCCTTGCACTAAAGTCTAGCCTAAATGTGCTATCTGCGACGAGAGATATCATCATGTTTCTCAAACCTTATGAAGATAATTATCTTGTCCAACATGAGTGAGAAATGCTCATTTTTGGCTGCCCACAGGGTTGGGGGAAGGGTTTGTCGTCCCTGGGGCTGGTGATGGTATCCTTTCGGGAGCAGAGACAGGCCTGAGGTGCTGTCCACGTGGTGGGTGGAGACGAGGGGCTGTGGGGACCTGGACACATGTTAGAGGGGGCATCTGGGATAGAATTCGTTCCACCATTTTGCTGTAGTTGCTCATGTCCCTTGGGATTTGTGGCTCACCCTGAATCTGCAGGGTGCTTTACGTTCAGTAAATGTTCATTTGCTAAACCAGCCAGTGGAGAACTTGGTGTTCATAGAGAAAGTTATCGCACCTTTGGTGCTATTTTAATTAGCCCCCTTAAAGACGCCTTCTGAAAGGATGCTAAAAATGGCAACACATCTTATCTCAGGTTGAACCTCGAGCCCCAGTTCTCTGGACAAATCTCCTGATGTCCATATCACAGGCTGAGGGTGGGAGGAGAGCAACTGGCTCTGGCTTGTGAGATGCTACTGTTCCAGCTGGAGCAGGAGCAGCTACTGACAGCTCCTCGGTACAGCCATTGAGGGGCCCCTGTGGGCACAGCAAGATGCCACACACTCTTACCAGGTCCCGGGGCAATTCACTTGGCCCTTTCATTGCACTTTAGGGGAGACTTGGAGCTCAAACCCTAAAAGGGATTAATAGTGCTAACTAATGCCAGGCCCTGTTCTGTATTAATGTTTTTAATCCTGACAGTAGAGCTCATAAGGCAGGTACTAGCCTCTTCACTGTACACACGAGGAAGCCGAGGCACCAGACGTGAAGTATTTCCCCTAAGGTTGCGTAACTAGTGAGTGGTGGATGCAGGAAACAGGCCCAGACCATCTGACTCTGGAGTCCAGGTTCTGCATTAATTGCATTTCCATCCTATGTATAATCCACAAAGCATTACCTACTAATTATCTCATTTGATCTTCCCAACAAACTTTGGCTTTAGAGACAAAACAGAAAGAGGTGGTCACGTGTCCAAGGTGACAGAGCCGGCAACAGGACAGCTTTCTTCAGCTCTCCCTCTCTTAGACACATCGACCTGGGCGAGAGCTCCCCAAACACAGGCAGCGGAAGGGAAACCAAAGGCACCTCTGGACCAGAGCAGACTGCCTCACAAGAAAACACGGCCCCTGCCTGCTGGTGTGGGGGACAAGCCCCCAGGGGCCAGAGTTCAGAGCCGCACACAGCCTTCATCTGGAGCATGTGCCAACAGAGGAACGGAGCCTCACAATTCTCCACATTTCCCTGGGAGGCCCCTCCACGGTGCTGTCCTCTGTTTGCTGCTCCTTCATGGTGATTACAAGTTCTTTGAAGGAAGGGGCTATGTAGGTATTCTGTGATGTTGGCTGCTTGATGTGCTGATGAGCTTCTCTAGCCACTGCAATGCTCAGAAAAGCCTCTCTGTGAATCTTGAATGATGAAGGAGGAGGGAAAACCAGGCCAGAGAGAGCAGGAAGCTAAAATGGGCAACTGTTCATAGGTGAGCAAGGAAAGAGAGGGTACCTATGGTCCAGGTGGGGCTGTGGAGGGCACTCCCTGGTGCTCTCTTAAAATAAAAAAACAGGTGAGCCAAAAGAGGTGAGGAGAAGGCTACTATTAAACTAGAAGACAAAGGCATGCATTAAAAATCTTGGTTCTCAAGATGAACAAAACCAGCTAGCAAGGTCCTTTTTTCCTGTGTTGGGGCCCCTTCTTGAACCTAGCAGTAAAGTGAGGTTCTTTCCCCCTTCAGTTCAGAAGGGGCTGGCAAGTGATTATTTTACCCACATTGAGAAAGTGATCATGAGCAGATGCCTGAATTCAGTAAATGATGCTTGAACTGGTCAGGAACAGAAGATCCAGGAGCTCAGACAAGGACAGCGCAGGAGGGAGCCTCTGCTCGACTTTACTTTTCCACCTGTGGCCTGGGAAGGACCATCCTCACTGGTGATGGATATGGATTCAGTGCTTTGATACCCTTGGAGGAAAGGCCAGGCTACTAACAAGGAAAATGGTATCTGGAGTCAAGCCAACAGGAGCGAAGGACCAGGACACCTAGAGCAGGAAGCCGAAATGAAAGATGGACGGGTCAGGGAAGGGTGTCACGTGTTTTGCAGCTGGGATCATCTGTTATTCCCACTAAAAAGATGATTGTTTTCTCATCTACTAGCAGCAAAACAAAACCCGAGGTCTTTCTTAGAACATGAAACGTGAATCACTTACACCAGAAAGATAAGGAAAGCACCATCAGGTGCTTAAAAAGCAATTCTAATTGGGAAGACAGAGAATTAGGCATTCGTTTCTAGCAGGTAGACAAGTGCACATTTATACCTGTGTGAGAGCCCAGAGCTCCTCTTCCCATTCTCGAGACCCACCTAGATGCAAGCAGTGGGCTCTGCACACTCTCCTGTGCTAGTCACTGGACAGATTAGGCTCTGCGGAGGCAGGATGCTTGGGCATGTCGTGTAATTCGGCATTAAGTATCCTATTGATTCACAGAAGTGCTGCCATGGATTTTAATGGAGACAGATATTGTGGCTGTGATTTTTCAAAGGGCTGAGTAATTCCCAAGCATCAATAACATCTGTCATGATGGAATATGGGGCGACCTAAAGATGCTTGACTTGAGGCCAACCTTGGGAGGCTTGGGGAGGTAGCCTGAACTTTTTCAAGACCTGCAGAGGTAAGGGTGGTGGGAACGGGGGTGGGCAGGTGGTGGGGTAGTGGAAGTGGAGGTGTCTGCTCCCAGGGTTAACTAGTGGCTCATCACAAACTCCCTGATCGTGGCAGGCACAGGCGTCCTGAATTCCCATCACAGGAGCTTGCCAAGCCCTGGGAGGTCAGACCCTGTGAGGCTGCAGAGAATTGAGTGGGTTTTCCCAGCTCTTCAACCAGAAACACTACAAGTCCCTGATTGGAACTACTCTAATCCTGCAGTGTAGCCCCTGGCTAACAGCACCTACCCTGGGCCCTGCTTGATTGGGCATACACCTACTTCAGTGCATCATTCCAGTGAGTGTTTTCAGAGAGGTTGAGTGACTTGGTCAGGGTCACACAGCAAAATAGAGTGTGGACCAGAATCCAGGTCTCATGATTTCCTAGCCTGGTCTATTCTCAGTCACCTTTGGGTAGGTTCTCTGGAAACTATTTGAATATATGACCTGCAATGAGTGATTTGTCCTTCCTGCAAAGGCTCTGTCAAAACCTCAGGGGTAGTAATTGTAAGAAATCAATTATCCCCAAACAAATCCCATTTCAGTCACATTCTGCAGCCTGCCCAAACTTTCTCATCGTCCAATTCATTCTCAAGACTGCTACTCACATTATCTTGCTACAAGACAAATTTGATCTTGTCACGTCCCAGCATCAAGGCCTCCATCAGCCACTCTCTGCTGAGAAGGTAAACCCCTTGGACTGAGCCTCACCATCTCATTCAAGCCTTCAGCTTCATGTCCTCCCCTACCCTGCCTGATTGCTGACCCTCCCCCTGTGTCTTAAATATCATACCCCCCATCTGCTACCCAGGAAACTCCTGTCCATCCTTCAAGAGCCAGATTGACTATCCTGCCTTTGAGAATCACTCTGCCTCTCCCAGGGGCAGTCATGAACAGTCCTTTCTCAGAAATCCCTAGAACAGAGCTCATTCATTTATTACGTCTGTATCCTAACAGCCTTCCTATGGTACCATATGGATCTGTTTTCCTGTCCATCTTCTCCCATTGGAATTTGATTTGCTCTGGTTGGGATATGTGCCTGATAAGTTTTGTATCCCACTTCCTGGCACACAGTAGGCCCATCATATATGCTTAGCCGATGAATGGCTGAATGGATTCTGCAATCAGAAACCTGCTGGGGTAGGAACGGTTGGTGGGGTTTATGTCCCATAGGTTGGCCCATGAGACACATGTTTCTGCAGCTCTGGGTCCGACCCTTCTAGGATGGAGATACGGAGGCAAGAAGGCATTGCCTCCACTTAGCGGGATCCTGGGACTCTCAAAGGGGGTCTGCGAGGCTGTGTGCCCTTTACCACCAAGTCCCCTGAAAGCCATGGCCATGAGCATATGTGCAGCTGGACACCCCTGTTGATGAAACAGCACACTCATCTCTGATGCAGATCAAACTAATGAGCAGGGTTGACATTCAAATATCCAATATCTGGCAAAGAATGCTCATTGGCCGTCAGAGTGGACACAGGCTGAAGCAGAATCCTGGAGGTCCCCTTGGTGCCAAGCATGGACTCTTTGGTTGCTGGGTGGTAGGCGGTGTCTTGGGGGAGGGTCTGGGCATGGTGAGAGGAACACTTTGGGTGAGGGGGCTTGGAACAGAAGATCTTTATTGACCGGTATGAAAGCATTTCGGTATTTTAACAACTGGTACCAGTACTGCTTGCACTGGTTCATACCAGCCTGTTGATACCATTAAAGGACAGCCAAAGTTGTGAAGTTGCATGTGTAGGTGTGTATGCATGTGTGTGCTGGGGGTGCTTGGGAGGAATGAGGCAGAGCTTTTACTAGAAGGCAGTGTTTGCACCGAACCTTTGATTTTACATAAGGAGAAGAAGGTGGAGACCAGGGAATTTTGGGCAGAGGAACCGAAGGAGCTAAGGCTCATAAGTATCAATGGCCCCATTTGGGAAAGGTGATATGATCATGCCTGGGGTACCTGGAGGGGATGAGGGAGGAGAAGGGCATTGAAAGCTATGTTGAAGAGTTATTATCTTGCTCTGTTCCCACCAGCTGCCCTTTAGTCAAGCCTTACTGCTCAGGGGGGCTGCCGGGTGGCCCGAGCTGGGACAACTGGGGCGCTGTCTTCCCCAAGCCTAGAGATGTTGCCTGGGATGGGAGCAAGCTTCTCCCTCGTGAAAAGCCTCACGGCAACCTCCCTGACTCCTGGGCGGCAGGCGCGCCCCGTCTGGCTGCCGCGCAGCCCACGCGTCCTACCACAGTCCATCATCTCCTAATTAACACGTCTTGTCAGGTCCAGCAGTTGGCTTCAGTAAACACATTCCTAGCAGCTGTCACCGGGCCCCTGCGTGGGGCCTGCTGCCTCATTAGCTCACGAGGAGGGAGAGGGGCGTGCTTCATGGGGGAGTTGGCAGGATCGAAGAGATGCCGGGTGCTTGGAGAGAACTCATGGGGCCGTGCAGAGGTCTCGGCCTCACCCGGCAGGGCTTCCTGAGCACCCTGGCAACATTTCTTGTTGTGTTGTGAGAGGATGGCGGGTGGGTGGGTGGCAGTGTGGTCAGGGGAGTAGGCCAGGATTTGGGGGGCCACCTCCTTATCTGAAAAACAAGGATGATCCCAGCCCAACCTACCTCAGACTGGTTGATCTAGTGAGAAAACGAACATTCTGAGGGGGGAAACCCTAAATGCTATATAAATAACAAGGTCCGGGTGTTGCTCTAATTTTGGGAGTATTCTTTGCTCAGGCAAGGCTGCTCCTCTGGGGCCTTTACAAACAACCTGTCCAGGGCTTCCTGCTGCACTGTCTGACCATCCATCTCAACAAGCCCTTGCTCTCCACCCTCTAATCCTGCCCAAACTCTCTCCCTCCTTCAAGGCCCAGCCCAGCCTCACCTTCCCCACAAGAAAGAACCTGACACCATCCCAGAGGGAGACACTCTCCTTCCTCGGGCTGCCCGAGCACCACCCAGCTGGGGCAAGCAGGCAGCCCCGGGACCTTTGCGTGGCCTTCCCTTGGTATCTCCTCAGCGGATTTTGAGCACTGTCACTGCTCTGTACCCCTGAGAACACAAAGCAGGCAGCTGCTAAATATTTACTGACCAGGAAAAGCAGCATATCCCGTTCTCATCGCTCTCACCACGAAGATGGGCCATCTCCCAGTTCCTCTCCACAGCTGGTTCAGTGATCAGCCTTTCTGTACATCCTACTGAAGGCTCACCCCCATCTCCCTTGGAGCAGAGAAAAACTTGATCGCCATCCTCTCCACCTACACTGGAAGGTGGTACTGGGTACCGCCACCTCACTTCTTCCCATCTTCCCATTCTTCAGATTTCCAGCCTGTTGGGGGAGCTTGAGCCTCCCCCCTGCTCTGGTTTGCTGCTCCTTGTGCAGAGTCTGTCCTGGGTAGATTTGGAGCAACTGAGGATGTTGTACAGGCACCTGACAGTAGCAGGGAGGCAGACTTTCCCAACCCGATGGGGGCATCAAACCCACACTATTTGTAAATCTTTGAAAATGAGCATTTAAAGGGCACATCCTAATGAAGGGAGCCAGGAACGAATGGCCACGGAGTGCAGGTTGAGGATTTTAATTAAAATGCTTCTGTCTTTTTAGCTTTCCCCTCCCCTCCCCTCTGCCTCCCCTCACCCCCACCCTCACATGAGGTGTATTTCTTGCTTCTGGACCAGGACTTAATCAAAGGAAATGTCTCACATTTCCTTTGATTAAGCTGCTCTTTGGGCGATTTAGTGCTCTTCTTTGGTGGGGTGGGGGCACACTGTGGGGTTTGGTTTGACAGGGGATGGGCATGTGTCTCTGGGTGGGGGTCAGGGATGTGCTGCCCGGAGCCAAGCAGATGTCCGTCCCCAGGAAGCACAGCGGGGATCCAAGGGGGCAAATGAATGAGTGGCAGCTGCCAGCCAGTGAGCTTCCTGGGGTGAAGCTCTGGGGGCGAGGGCCAGGGACCAGCTGAGGGATTTCTGGGCCAAAGGGGCGTTTCTTGGGTCTCTCATGAGCCTTTTCTTTTCCAAATGGCTAAACGGAGTGGGGGAGCAAAAGCAGCTGGGAGAAAAGGGCTTTGCAATGATTTCTTTGGGGATGGGAATTATTTGCTGTGCTGAATGGTTTCCATCCACTCCTTCAGACCCATCTCCACTCTGCTCTGTGCTCTGGGAATCTGAAATGTGGGGACCCCACCAGTAGACTCCCCAGCCACAGGCTTAGGATTGGGTAGGGCAATGAGGAGGCCTTGGCAGGACATTGGAAGGGATGCAGGAAAACGAGGCTGGAGTATTTATTCCCCTGACTCCTTGTCAAGGTGTCTCCTCTACAAGATGCTCTTACAGTTCTACTGAACACTCCCCATACCCCTCTAGGCCTGGGCTGGTGGTAAGGGCTCAACACTCATTAGCCACAGGGTGCTCTAGTCGTCCTTGTGTTACTACTATCTGAACACAACATAGTCAACAGTCCCTTTATTAAATTCTCTCCAAATTATTCCATTTGAGTGTGCCCAGGCTCTGATAGAACCAGCTACCTCTTCCAGGCCACTCCTTCTTAGCAGAAGCATGGTCAGAGGAACCCTGTTGGATCCTGGTTATCCCTGGGATACTGGATTTGATGTGGAACAGACCCGAAGCCCGAAGTCTTGAGATGGAAGATGGTCCCCATTCCCAGGGCAGGTGGATTGGGTTTGGGTATGTGCATGCGGGTTTGCTTCCCAGGAACCAGTGACGTCCTTGGACTTATCCAATGGTCCACCTGGGGTAGAATCAAAACTCTCTATGTGGATGGGTGGGGCGGAGGCCATTCCTCCTAAAGATGTTTTCATCCAGGCTCTAAGTGTTATTCTCGCTTTAAAGATAAGTCCACTGATTTGGCAAGAATTTCAGGGGTATGCTCTCTCCCAACCATTGACAAAGAATTGAGGCAGGTATTCTAGCAATAGGTGGGAATCTCTTCCTCTTTCTTTCTTCCCTTTTGTGTTTGCTCCCTGTTGGCTATGAAGACCTGATTTCAAGGCTTTTGTGGATAAATGAGTAGGGCCTTATGTTTGGGTTGGGAATGACTCCGAGATGCAGCCAAGCTCTCAGGCTCTTTTTATCTAGTGATAATTTACCTTCCCCACTTCCACCCTGAGCAGGATTTCTGACCTGGGCTTAGCACAATGACTGGGTTCCAGGGTTCCTGCCTTCCTCCAGTCGGTGCCCCGTTCCAGGGCCATAGACATTTAGAAGCATGTACCACCCCAGCCAAGGAGCTTGTCTTTGACTCCTGGCTGCTTTCTTTCCCTGATGGTCATATTGGTGGTGTTGACTCCACACTGCATTGGACTCCAGATAATGCCAATATCCCAGTGGCTCACCAAGGTCACTGCCCTCTTGATCTGTTGTGACCAGTTACACTGAGTCTGGACCACTCCTCCATATACCTCTCCTCTCCTTCTTCCCACTTCACCCAAGTGGAGGCCCCTGACTGACTGGCATGTCCTGTCTAATATGTCAGCATCGACCACTGTCCAGCATCCCCCTTCCTAGGATATGAAATGAGCCTTTCTTCTTGTACACAATAGCTACCTAGTTAATTTTCACTCTTCATTCAGTTGTGTGTCCATCCAGTCAATATTCATTCATTTGTTCATTCATTCATTCTGCTCTTCATTGAGCAACCTCTAGGTGCCAAAATTGGCAAATATGATCTCATTCAATCCTCCTGTATCTCTATCGGGTATGTTCTATGATTAATGCCTTTTTTTACATACAAGGAAACTGAGTCAAAGACTACTTAAGTGACTTGCTGAAGGCCCCCAGCTGGTAGCTAGTTTCAGGCAGGGTTTGAACCAGGCAACCTAGTATGAGAGCCTCTCAAGCCCTCAAACCCTAACACAATGCTCCTATTCACAGACAATTTGAAATGGCTCATATGTGGACAAAGAGGGTCCTGAGCAGATCCCATCTCTCCTTCTTCCTCAAGTCATGCTTGTACCGGCTGTTCTGAGCAGGTATAACTGTGCATGGGAGAAAAAGAGAGATGGAGAGAGTCGGGGAGAGAAAACCTTCAGGGAGAAGTGTGTGGTGGTTGCAGGCATGTCAATTCACCCTGTGCCGACGGATTTGCATCTGTAGCAGAAGGGTGCACATGTCACGCTGTCACAGCCTTTCCCTGTATTGACATGGTAACAACCCCTTACTTTTGTGTAGTACTTGGTAGTTTGCAAAGCACTTTTGAATCCATTAGCTCATTTTATCCTCACAACAAGAGGCAGGAATTGTTACCTTGTTTTGCAGATGAATAGGCCCACTGAGGTTATGTAACATGTCCCAACCCATGAATAAGTGGGGAAACATGGGTGAAAATCTGGGTTCCCTGACTCTTGATCTATGTGCTGTGCACCAAGCCTCACGGCCCTCAGCATCCCTTTCTGGTTTGGAGTCATTTGGGGAAAAGGGGTGACTTTCCAGGTTCCTGGATTCCAGGCCACCTTGACTATGTAAAGCAGTGGTCCTCAAATTTGACTGGCCACCAGAATCACCTGGAAGGCTTCTTAATACACTAATTGCTGGGCCTCATTCCCAGAATTTGCAATTCAGGAGGTCTGGGGTGGGGCTCAAGAATTTGCATTTCTAGTAAGTTCCCAGGTGATGTTGACACTGCTAGTTCAGGAACCATACACTTTGAGAATCCCTGATAAAAAGCAACAGATATTTAACTGGACTTCTCTGATCTGGGCTCATCATATCTGGACTAAAGAAACCCCAGATAAAGAAAGAATTGCCCCCTGTGGGTCTCTCCCTGTGGTGAGAAACGTGCGTGTGTCTTGTTTCACTGACTGACTGTTGTGTGGCCCAGAGAATGGGTAGAAAACCTCAGGCTTTTTGGTTCATACACACACAAAAGTAAAAATGTCCACATGCGAGATTATTAATTCATTGTTCAATTAAGTTATGATCTCTAAAATTATCACAATATTTGGCTCGGAGGAAGGCAACATTGAATAGCTTGTTCCACGTAATGTGTGAATAATGTAACTTTATTACTTTTCCCGCTAGTGAGTAATTGTGACTGATGCATTGGCAATAACACAGATTGCCTTCTTGCCCTCCCCTCTCCCTACTCGCAGCACTGAGTCTTTCCTTTCTTGTCTGCTGATTTTTTGCTCATCCTCCTCCCTGCTGCCAGCCCCCTTCCCCTGCGGAGCTTCTTTTCTCTTCTGCCTGCAGAACAGCCCTGGGAGGGTGAGGGGCTGTGGGTTCCAGGGAGTGTGGGTGAACAGGCATGTCCAACCTGGTGGGAAGCCCTCGCAAGCCCTGTTTGAGCTCTCGCCCATATCGTTGCCACTTGCTTCTCTTTCATCTTCTATTTCCTCCAAGTCCGCTCAGGGGCAGTGCATCTGCAGCTCAGCTGTGCACTTCATGACAGGTGAGAGCTGATCTGGGCACACACTCTATGCAGGGAGGTGGCTGCTATTGGAGTGTTCTGGTGAGGTTGATACATTCTGCTGAAGGTAGGAGTCTTGGTGCTTTCCTTATTTTGCACCCTTTTTCATTCCCCCTGAAGCCAGACTCTGACTCCAGATGTCTGGTTTTGGGGAAGCCTGTTACTCATCCGAGGCCCTCAGCTCTGGGCGCCGAGGTTACAGAGGGCTCTTGTCAGAACCACAGACAGCTCCCCCATCACGTTGGCTGTGGGTATGAGGAATATACTTACAGCTTCTCACTAGTTCTTCTTTCTTTATGCCCAGCCACGTGGAGTCTAAATGACTGTTTAAAAATCACTCTTTGGTCACTAAAACCCAATTTAAACACCATCTTTTCTTCTTTTTTCATCATCCAAGTGCATATTTTTGTAGGGGTAAATATATTTAAGCAGAATCTAGGTGCTGACAACTTATCTACAGAGTAGATAAGAACACAGCAGGAAGAAAGTAGCCAGTGGAGCTCTTGTTTCACACGGTTCAGTCATGTTACTGCCGCCATGTTCAGACACACTTTCAAGCCTCCTTCTGCTTCTAAAAGTATGTCTGCTCCACAAGAATCAGACTTGTGCACTGAGGAGCCCTTCCCTCTTGCTCTGGAGGTCTGCTTTGGTGAACTGGCTTATCTCCTTCCAAAGTTCCAGGTCAAAGGGAAAATGGTCTCTCCTTTTGGAGTGATACAGTATAAGGCCAATTTAGATGCACAATTTGCAAGAATGTTGTCTATATTGATCCATTCACAGGCAAACGCTCTGAGTAGGGTAGAATCAGACCCTACTTTATTTTCCTGGCCCGAGTGGTGGCAGCAACAAGGGCTACCATTTATTGAGCATGTACTTTGTGGCAGACACTGTGATAAGCGCTTTACATCAATCATTTCATTTAATTTTCACAGTAACTGAATAAGGAAAGAGCCACGTTCTCCCCATTTTACAGCTCGCTAGTGAGAGAGCCAGGAGTCTCTGACCCCAAAGCCCATGCTTGTCAAAGCACTATAGCTGCCAGCCTCCCTGGGCAAATGACTAACCCCACCCTTGATGCCTGGGACACCTCTGTGCATAATCAAGACGAAGCAGCTAATGGGCTCAGAGGGATGGAGGCCAAATGCAAAATGGAGTAGGGCAGACAATCTCTCTGTTAGGTTGAGGGGAAGTGCCACTTGGGCTGGAGAGGCTGAGAGGGCTTCATGGAGGAATTAGAGCCTAACCCCTGAGTGCCAAGGGTTTAGAGTTTGCCTTTTTGTTCCCCAACACAAGTATTAAAGAAGAGCAGGTCCCTTGGATTAGCATTCCTGGGTACTCCTGGCAGGGAGTGTATTTAGTGGAGCACAGTGCTCCCTTATCTATCCTCACTTCCTATTTCCACCAGCCTGAACCACTTGTTCCATGCTCAGTAAAGAACCATATTTCCAAAAAAGCCACACTTATCTCTAAACTACAGGTCTGGTCTCTCTTGGCTATCCTGTACTTTGCTGGTGCCTCTTTGTTCTCCAAGGGTGACTGGTTTGTTTATGGGGAGCAAGGGAGAGAGGGTATGTACATCCAGGGAAGGAACCTAGCACAGCATCTCATGCAGCCCTGAGTTAACAGTTGCTCCAATCAGTTGGGAAGGTGGGACCCTTCTTGCCCTTAACTTCCAACTTCTGGGCCCTCCTTGCCCTTAAACTTCTCCTAGATTAGGAGTAATTCTGGGTGTGAGACTGAGCACAAAGAACTTTTTTTTTTCTTTTAAGGATTGATCTTTTGTTTCTCTGCTCAGTGAGCAGAACTGAACTCTGAAAAAGATTGGTGCCAACAAAGGGGTCTACAGTAAGGCTGGGCTGGACAGCTCATCTGCAGACAGGCATAGCAATTGCTTTCATCCCTTCCTGACAAAGGGCTTCTCCTGCTCTGAATCTGTTCAGGAGTATCAGGCACTGCCCTCAAAGGTAGGGGCTGAGCCCCTCCAGGTCCAGAGAAAATCACTGTTTTCTCTAGCAGATGCCATGTTCCTGCCTAGTACCATGGGTCTGCCCCCTCACTCTTCTCCCTTGCCTGATTCTACCTCCAGCCCAAGCCTCTGCCACCTTGTTGCCTAGACTACTCCATCTCACCACAGGCACACTGAGCTAGCTTGTCCTCTTGCAAATTCCATCTATGGGTCTACTTCAATTCCTAGTCTTGGAAGAAAATCAACAATGAATCATGTCTAAGTCCTGAACATGAACTATGGCTAAGGCTGTCTGGGCTGATGAAATCCAGCTTGGAAAGTGAGATACTGAATTCTCTCTATGGGTGTATCTCTGTAGGTTGATCACTTGAAAAAGGATACACATGCAAAGAAGGATTTTCCTTGGCAAAGATTAATAATCAGGGGTGCAGATGTGGATCAAATGGTTGGGCGTCCGTCTCCTACATGGAGGGACCTGGGTTCAATCTCCAGGACCTCCTGGTAAAATAAAGAAAATATAGAAGGTGCGCGGACCACCAGGCCCTGTGGGCGGGCGAGCCACCAGGCCCCATGTGCAGGTGTGCCATCAGGCCCCGTGAGCAGCTGTGCTGCCAGGCCCCGTGTGTGGGTGCGCCGCATGCAGAAAGATGATGACGTAACAGGAGAGTGACACAAGGGAGAGCCAAGACGAAATGCACCAAAAAATCAGGAACTAAGGTGGTGCAGGTGGCAGAATGCCTCTCTCCTATATTGGAGATTCCCAAGATTGAATTGTGGTGAAGACAGGAGGAGAAGGATGAGAAGAGAAGGCAGGAAATAGACACAGAGAATTGCCCAGCAAATGGACACAAAAACAGTAGAAACGGGGCAGGGGGGAGGGTTAAAAATGGATAAAAAGTATATAAATAAGTAAATCCTTAAAAAAACTCTAATAATCAACAGCACTGTTCATCCATCCATTCATCCATTTATCCATTCATCCATCATCCATTCATCCATCCATCCATCCATCCACCTTGCATTCAGTAAACATTACAGGGTACCTGCAATGTGCCAAGCCTAGCACTCAGTATTGGGGACACAGATGATAGGTGGGAAGAGAGGGGAGTAAACTGATGCTCACTGTACAGTGTGATACATGCCAAGAGGGTAAAGAGAACATGGGGAGAGACATCTAAGTCAATGGACAGAAGGAGTGGCTTCTCTGAGGAGGGAACACTTGAATTAAAGACTGAGGAATAAAGAGAACTTAGCTTTGCAGGGTTACTCTTTCACTGGCACATGTATGGTTCCAAGATTCAGTAAATTCCAGAATCTTTATCAATTCTATACTTGCTCAAATTCGAGGGGGAATTGCAATGCCCTGGGAATGGCGAGTTCAGAACAGGAACAATAACTGATGTTGCTTAGGAGTTTAGAACAGACATTTTTCAGAATCAGAGAACGCAGAACATTTAGGTAATCCCATTTCCACTTGGCAGGAGTTTCCTAAAACATGCCAGAGAGATTGGAAAAGAAACATCCTGCTTGTTCTTAAAGAATCCAGAGCTCTGCAATGTTCTGCTTTCATTCCATCACCTCCTGTTGTTGGAAGGACTTTTCTGTCCTCTGGCTGCAACGAAAGTCAATTGTCTCCCTAGGGAACTCATGAATGCTCCATGTTTCACCAACCTCCCATCAGCTAAAGCCAAGACTATGCAGAGTTGTTCCACAGACTGTAGCCCTCACTCTCAGGTCTGGCTTGGGCTCACAGACTCCACACCAGGCATGGACGTGGAGCAATATTAACACAAAGCTGAAGTGGTCAGTAAAGGGGCAGACAGCCTGCCTTGGAAGTGGCTGGGGTGGACAGCCCCACAGTCAGTGGGTAATTGCCCCCTCCTCATGGTTCCTCATTTACCCTGTGGCTTTCTCATCACTGAAGCCATCCGGTGGCCATCCACAGTCATGGATCAGCCTTGGTGGGCTGAAGCCCAGACTGAGTGCTTCAACTTCCGTTAGCACAGGCACCTTAGGGAGCAGGCGGCTGCTTTGGGGGGCTGGGCACTATGCAGAAGGACTTCAGGCTCGAAGCGCCAGCCCTGAGGTAGCAACTGAAACAACACCTTGTCTCCCCATACCCCTGTGGCAGAAGGGCCAGTGTTTGGACTCTGATTTACTGCCTGTCTCCTTGTCTAGATTATGTAAGCTCTGTTTTGCTCATCACCATATCCCCAGGGCCTGGGACAGTGCAGTTTAAAATTATTTCTTTGATGAATTAGGATTCAGAAGTGATATGAAAGAAGTCTCCCTTTGTTCTGCCGGCACCTCTCAATGCTGGGTTGTGTTGCCAAAGTTTGCAGTTCCTTCTTGACTTGGCCAGCCCCCAATCATCCCAGTCAAGAGAAACACTTCAGTGCTAATGGATATGGAGACTTAAGCTCTGGAAGGCCACCTCCGTCAGATGAGATTGCCTTCAAAGGCCACTGGCTCTGACCTTTCGATAACATTTTAAAAAAAGAAACCTTATGTATTGACTGAATGTTCTATCTCCAATGAAGGTCCAGGCAGCTATTTGTATTTCTGGTTAATTTTTTTGAGTCCTTTTCTCTTTCTACTTTTGGGCAAGTAGAAAGGGGAAAAAAGTTCCTTTACTTGACCAAACATCATTTAAAAGTTGTTTGTGTTTTTTTTTAATGGAACTCAATCCTTTAAGCCTTTAAAAGTACCCTCCGCTGAGCCGTTTCCAATGTGGAGGCTTCTAATCCAGGGGAGTTTAGAAGGCAGATGCTAAACAACCACCAATTGCATCCCAGGACGGTTGCAGGAAATTCTCAGGGCTGGGCAAGCTGGAGATGTGATCCGCTAATCTGGACTCTATTTTTGTGTCTGCTCTGCTAGCTGGCCTGACTTGTGCAATTAGTATTCTCCCTGGTGTTGATTTTGTTCAAATATATTGGGCCCATCAATCACCCACTTTCCAACTCATCTGTCTGGATCAGTCAATTACAAAGTTATTTTTGAGCCGCTAGGATTCTTGTGAAATAGACCCAAGAAGGAGCTAAACGCATTTCAGGTTTGACCTCTGAGGCTGGATCTGAGAAGGCTTAGTTTGCTTACACTTCATGGCCATCCAATCCGATCTGGCCTGTAGAAGAGAAAGGCCACTTGCTTAATTGAGAACACTTTAATATAGATATCCATTAACTTATGCTAAATTACAGTAAAACATCTACGGAGGAACTTGATGCGACATCTGCATGAATACTAAATGACTTCATTACGATCAGTACTGTGACAATGAATATGAAATGAACGTGCCCAGAGAAGACAATTAATCTCCCACCTTCCCAAGCCATTACCGTTTTATTTTCCCCTGAACTGTGCTAAAAAAAAATAAGGCATGGATGCCCTATGATTTTCCTGAGCCCATCACTTCCCTTCAGCTGCTGTGAGTCCCCTGGAGCTCCGGTCATTTGTAGAGTGGAGATTGGCATGGGCCACTCTGAGGAGTAGCCATGGACAGGAGGGAGGTGGGGGTCTGGGGTGGCAATCTGGTTTGGAAAAGAAGGCTGCCGGGACTGACTGACCACACACACACACACACGCACACACACGCGCGCACACAGATTTGAAAGGCATCCTCCTCTGGAACTAGCAAACAAGCTGTCAGTTCAGATTAGCAACATCAAAAGCATTCCAATCTGCTTCCTGCATACACTGCACACATAGATCTGAGGGAAGAATTTGGCCTCTGAATTAAGTTAGCTTTTCCTTCTGGGCTGCCTGTACCTGGAAAGTATGGCTAAGAGGGTCTTGTCACCCCATGGCACTCAGTCTGCACTACAGAACTTGGTCTTAAAGATACCCCTTCCTGTGTTACTTGCTGCTCTTTCACCGAGGGTCTTTCTGAATCTCAGGGTAAACTCTGAGGCCCTGGAAATGGAGGACTATGCCCAGCTCTGTGTGAGCAGCCCATGGGGGAGGCAAGTGTGAAAACAATATTCCTGGATTCCCCATTTTAGCCATCTTCCTCCTAGGTCACGGTCCTCTCCTCATTGCTGACTTCTCCTCTCCTTGACCCCGCTCAGGCCTTGCATGCCTTCTCTTGGTCTGCACTCAATCTCATGGATTTAAGCACCAACTCTATGTCTCTCAAAGCTATCAACACAGCCTGGACCACCTCCAGATTCACAAATCCAACTCCTTACTCCTCGTCTCCACTTAGATGTCTAATAGGGCAACTCAAATTTGACATGTCCCAAAGAAAATCCTGGATCTTCTCCCATAGACCTGCCCCCTCACAGTCTTCCTAAGCTCTGCAAATGGCAGTTGTATCCTGCCAGTCACTCAGACCAGACCCTTTGGGGTGATCCTTGACTCTTGTCTTTCTTTCACACCCACATCCAATCTGTCAACAAATCTCGTTGACTCAAAATATGTCCATAACTGGACACTTCTATACCCCTTCTTCCACTACTTCCTTGGCCCAAGCCAGTGTCCTTTCTGGCACAGGTGATTGTTGTAGCCTCTTGATGGCTCTGGGCTTAACTGAACCTCTACTCCAGGCATTATCTCAGAGGAGGAGCTGAGTGGTCACTCATCAGGTATTTCTGATCACTCTCTTCAGATCAGGGTTCAGGGTCTCATGTGGAGCTTTATAGATTTTGGCCACAAGGATCTGACGTAAAGGATACCTTTGATATTAGAAACCACAGGAAACTGCAATTCCCACCTCGACAAGCAAAGAAAGTTCCAGCCAGTGGGATGTGTCACCAAGACATTTACAGGTTCTACTTGACATGGGCCTCCTGGCCTCTTCTGGGGAAACTGGGACTACATGATGCCCCAACCCACCCTTGCAGCGGGCTCCATTTTCCTGGTACATAACAAAAGTCTCTCTCTTTGCATCCAGATGTCCAAAGCATATTGGAATGGTGGAAGCCATTTAAATACCAATTTATGGGGTATTTGAGAACTCAGAATAAATCTGATTCCACATAGAACTTTGTGATACTCTCTGGAATGCCCCCTCAAGGGCCCTTGCTTGGATGAGCATAACCCTGACTTCCACTCTTTCTTAGACCAAGAATATCAAATCTGAGGCTCCAGGTAGTAGTTGTAAAAGGTTCCTCTTTCCATCATAGAAAAGGCAGGGGTCTGGTGTTGGGGAGCCCCCTGCGAAATGCTTCAGGTGGAGCCCAGGTCCCAGTGGGTGGCTGCTGGACTATTCACACAGAGCAAAGGCCTTTGGAAAGGGGAGCTCTCCATATCTTGTGGGAGGGGAGGGGGCCTCAGCAATCTCGTTAGCCTGTCAAATAACATTTTGTAGACACTTCCCTTCTAGACCCAACTTCAAAATCCACCCTG
>JAQZBX010054318.1:0-18664 GCA_029593785.1 Cabassous unicinctus
GCATCTTTCATTGTCTCTCTCCTCTTTTTTTGTTGCATCATCTTGCTGCACCAGGACTCCGTGCGAGCCAGCACGCTTTTCACTAGGAGGCCCCAGGAATCGAACCCTGGACCTCCCATATGGTAGACGGCAGCCCAATCACTTGAGCCACACCTGCTTCCCATTGACAGACTTTTTAAAATTATTTAACATGCCAGCTACACGTGGAGAGGAATGTTGTCTTTCTCAGTAGATCCCAGCACGGAATGGGGTCTTTCTTGTTCCCTATTATATCCCCAGCATCTACAAGAGTGGCCAGCACCCAAAATATATTTCTCAGATAAGTGAATAAAAATGGAGGGGAGTGGATGTGGCGCCTGCTTTCCACATGGGAGGTTTCGTGTTCGGTTCCCGGTGCCTCCTAAACACAAAACAACAACAACCCCAAGCAAAACAAATGAAAAAACCAACTCAGGGGAGCTGATGTGGCTCAGTGGTTGAGAGCTTGGGCCGGCAGTGCTCCCCGAATGGGGTGGAGCAAGCTGAAACAGCAGGGGCTGTGCCAGAACTCCCACCCTCCCCCAGGGGAAGCTCCCCAGAGACGTACTAAGCATTCTCCAGTGCCCAGCTAAAGTCTGACACTCTTTCTTGGCAGTACCAGAGAATTCTAATTCCCTGGGGTGACTAATATCTCTGGCCGTGATAATGGAATATTTTTATCTCAAATATTTCAGAATTTAGCATGAAATGGGAAATTAAATTATCTAGTTCAATTCTCCTCTTTTACAGAAGAAAAACTGATGCCCAAAGAGATTAAATGGCTTGCCTAAAATTACCAGTTCCTTGCTGGTGGAGCCCAGGCCAGAATCTGGGTATTCTGATTCTGAGTTCATCGTTCTTTCGGTAGCCTGAAAATGATTTGCCTTTGTACCAGGATGGTTTTCTGAAGGGTGGGCGAGACCTGTGGGACCTGCATCCACGTTTTCAAAATGTTAGTCACTATGTAACTCAAAACATTTTGGGGCAAGACATTATCTCAAAACTTTGCTACCACAAGGTACACTTAAAGATTCTCAGAGAGAACAGATTGAAGAACTAAACTGTACCCGTTATCCATGGTTAACAACCCAAAACTTCGTTGCTTAAAATGAAACTATTGCTTAGCTAAGGAGCCTGTGAGTAGGCAACTTGGGCTGGGCTCGCCTGACTCACTCATGCAGCCAGTCAGCAACTAGGTTTGCCAGGGACCCCTGGGTCCTGGATGCCTTCACTCACATGGCTGGGGGATGGCTGGGCCACATGTCTCCAGCATCTAGCAGGACAGCCCAGGCTTTTTCCCGTGGTAGCTGGGTTCCGAAAGCATCAAAAGTCCCCTGAATGCACAGGTGACTTTCAAGTTTCTGCTTGTACCCACATTTACTAACGTCTCATTGGTCAAAGCAAGTCACAGGGCCAAGCCCAGTTTCAAGGGGTAGAGAAACAGATTCCATTTCTTGATGGGAAGAGCTGCAAAATATTGTTGCCATTCCCGCCCCCTCCGCCCCCCCCCCCAATCTACCACAAGGACAGAGCCAGATGAATCCCTTCATTATCATATTCAGATTGAGAGTATTGTAACCATCCTATGGTTTATCTGTCTTTTGGGGTGAGGTGGGGAGCTGGAGGGACCAGAAGCAGCACCTGGCTGTGAGGTGAGGGAAGAAAACACACTAACAGCCGGGAAGGAGGCAAGCTGGAGACCTCCAGACCTCTGGCACCCGGCCCAGGTCCTGGGCTCTGGTCTGACCAGGCCTGAAGAGCACTGAGCAGGAGCACCTGTGGAGAGAGGGAAGCTGGGCCACAGGGAGGCTGTGTGCTGCTGCATTCTCATTCTCTGTCGGCACCATGAGATGCTGCTGGTTTAAGTGATTGGGCCGAGAGAGAGAGAGAGAGAGAGCGCGCGAGCGAGAGCGCTCTACTCAAAACATAGGCCAGGTCAGGGCCGTGGTCTCTGGTCCTAAAAATGAAGCCTGTGAAGGGAAATGAAGGCTAATGTACCTGGAGGTGGGGACATAGGTCTTCTGGGTTGGGAATAGCATGACGACACTCTCCCTAGCTCAAGGAGAGCCCAGCATCAGAAGACAAATCAAGACAGTGATGGGCTGAGCTCATTTTACCAACCCTGTCTGTCAGAAACACCACGCTAAACTTGCCAACTTCTCATGCAAATTTGCAAAGCAGAGTCCTCATTCTAGATCGAGTAGGCAGTTTGCACACAACAAATCAACATTTTCAGGTCCCTCGGCCAAATGTTCACCGTGGCCGAGGCCAGGGAGGTGAGGTGATGGCACCCACTGGGAAGCAGAGGTGCGCTGACCACCGCAGAGGGGCCGCCAAACGAGGAGAGCAAGGGACGCTGCTCTGAGGCCTTTTTCTCGTAGCTCCAGACAAATTAAAAACCTCCTTACCAGCCATTCATTCTGAGGCGGGCTCTTCCTTCCTCCGCAGGGGGGCTGCTGTGTTAGAAGGAGATCAGATTCTGGGAGGCTGGCCCTCCCGGGGCTCTCAAGGAGGGGGGGCCTGCAAGAATGGAAAGAGAGAGGCCCTAACCCTGCAGAGATTGGCAGGCAGGGAGTGGGGGCAAAGTGCAGCCCAGGTCACTGGGAAAACAAGAAATCTCAAAGTAAGGGAGTGGGGGAAAGTTCCACTTTCAGTCTAATTATGAAAGAAGCCTGGGTAGAGAGGGGCGGGAGAGCCCAAAGAAGAGAGAAAAGGGAAGTGAGACGCCGGAGAGAGCAGAAAGAGATTCTCAGGGGGGCACAAGCTATTGAAGGAGCAGAGGCAGGGAAAGGTGCCGCCTCTTCAAACGGGGGCCTGTTAATAACCGATTTTGAGAGACCTGGAAGCACATTTGCCTTGGACTCCCGAAGAGGGAGGGCCAAATGCCCTGTTCAAGGTGGGGCGAATTGATTTCCCAAAGCAGCACAGCGCCACTTCCTCCAAATGCCCTCTCCAGGCCTCCTTAATCTGCCCCGGAGGCAGCAGGCGACCTCTGCCCAGGCCCCTGGAGGCGCCTTTGTTGCGGGGCCTTCCGCAGGCCCCCGCCCCCACGCCTGCACCTGGGCAGAGCCTCAGAACGCCCTTGTCCAGCCTCGGCTGCCCCCCTGCCGGGTGGACGCATGCCTTTGTGAGGGGGGAGCCACAAGGCCCCTGAGTCTTGTTTACCCCTCAGCTCGACACACTCATGGTTTGCCTGTTCACTCCAACAGCCACAGAAACCTCCCCCCAGGGCGAAAAAGAGTCCAGCCTGCAACACCTTATCTGGTCAGTCAAGTGTGGGCCTGAGACCACCAAGCGGGCAGACCCTCTCTGTTCCCAGCCAGAGCCCTGCCCTTCAGAAATCCCCGCGCTGCCCTGGAATCCCCAGGTGTTCCTGCCGAGCACTAATCTAATCCCTCTGAAGGCTGGTAGTTTAATTGTCCACACCTGAGACATTCCCTTAACTAGGCCAAAATTTAGCCTAAAAGAAAGACTAATAAAGAGTGTTAAGACAGGGACGTAGGCAATGAAAGCTTTGACTATCTCCAACATCTGAGTCAAGCAGGAGAAAGCTGAAGGGGGTAGTGGTGATGGGGAAGATATCCAAGTTTGGAAAAACAATAATGAAGTTTGTGCTAAGTGAATTATAAAATATGGATTTAGCCCTTGTAGATTAAATTCCCTGGGTTTGGAAAGCTCTTCCCCAAACACCTCTATTCACGTCGGTAGGACAGAAGGCAAGCCGCTGTAAGGCTTCTAGAAACCAAAAGACTTCCCAGGATAAAGGTTAAGGAAGGTGTAATTTGAATCATGAAATCTTTACGTGTCGGCTCATTTTACACCGAGGGCTCATTAAGGATTCGTTTGGTACAGCAGGCGGCGGCTGACGTCACAGCGGACATTTAAATGGGCGGGGCCAGCCTGCTCTGCGTGTAATTCTTTAAGGATATAAAAGCCTCCCTCCTTCCCTCTCAGTCTCTCCAGCTGTAACAGCTTCACTAACTGTCTTGGTTCCACCCCGAGGATTTCACTGAGCGAACACGGCAGAGGGAATCAGGAAGCAGAGAAAAGGTCACAAATAAGCACCTCAGGAACAATGAAAGCTTTCCTCTATGCAGCAGTGGGAGAGTTGCTAGAAAAACTGGAAAGGTATTAATCAGAAGTGGCTATAAATCCTCTGGAGTTTTGCTCTTACAAAACTCCTCAGAGAAAGTCTTGAGGGAAATGCAGGTCAAAGCCCAAAAAAGCTCTTGATCAGAGATTGCTGGAGGAAAATCTTCCCAGACGCCGTTTAATAGGCAGCAATCACCCCAGGAGTGGGAAAGCCAAGTACGCTTGAAACATGGTTGCAATTCCTAATAGGTCTTGTCACACTTAAGGCACTGCAAGCTCCATCCAACGAACAGCTGAAGCTAGCTGGCGATTCATAAAGCCAACAGTTTAAAGTTTATTATGATGAAAGCACTTAATGACAGCCATCGCTAGGGGCCCATCATTTATAAAGCTGTGCTGAGTATTAGACATGTAGCATGACCACCAATTTTATGTCACAATTGCTACCATAAAATGACCTTTGGTGATTTTTGCTGCATGTGGTGGACAGCTCTTCCTTCACATTAGTGCTCTGTGGCTTTCTTTGCAGACTATTATGCTGTCTAAAGCTTATTTGGCACTGTCGTGAGCCTCAACCCTTGTTATTACCCCAAAGGCCTGACTGAAAAAAAAAAAAAACCTCATGCTTTATTATGCCACTCCAATAATTTACAGTTCTTACCAGACCAGCCTTGGTTAGTGTAACATTTTAATGCAAATATGCTTTACCATTGCGTTTTTTTTTTTTTTAAAGTTCCCATGCTTCTGGCTAGTGCAATGTCTGTTTGATGGGAGTTCACGGAAATTGGTTCTTCCTCCCTCCCTGCTCAGATCTCATCAAATGGACACTGTTTTCCTTGGTCAGTTATAACACTCCCAGGGATTGGAAAAAAAAAAAAAAGTTAAACTTCCCTTGAGAAAGAGACACTGAAAAAAATTCCTATGTGTAATAAACCCACCTAAAGCAGAAACACCAATTCTTATTTTCCTACACCCAGGCCCAATGCAAATGTACATCTGAGTAACATTATTTAATTAGGCTTCCATTTTCCAACCTGCTTTGTGTAGTTAGAAAGTGTTTGAATACCCAGCCACTTTACCGCTCTGATGTAAACCGCTGCTGAGAAAGTGGTCTGTCCATACTATACCACCTTTAAATTGTGTATATAATTTTATAAATGATATAAAATCTGTTTCCAGTCCCTGGGGGAAAAAAAAAAACCCCACAAGCATGGCACACTGCAATTTTGGAAGGATTTAAAATATGTGATTTCTGCTGGTACCTACTGTATTGGGTTTTATATAAAGCTTTTTTCAATAAGGTAAATTGTTACATGACAAACTCATCTTCCACCATTATCATCTGCTGTTTGTGTTTAACAACAGGAGTCCCGCTCTAACAAAACTGTTGTAATGGCTGTACAAATTACTCAGCTGAAAGCTTTTCACCAAACAAAACAGTATTAATCAGCAGTTCTTATGAAGGTGCTAATTAAAAACAATTTTCTTCCTCAGTTTGTAATACTAAAGCCATCTTCACTTGCACGGTTTCCAATATGCAGCTACTGTATTTGCTCACACTTCAGGCCCTCTATTAACTATTGAATCTCCTATTAGCCATTTTATTACATTTGTTTACAAGCTTGTTGACATTTTAAAAGTCACAGTATGATCTGTTTTATCTATTAAAAAATGTATTAATTGAAAAGTCAGGGGGACAAAAAAAGGCAAAATATAGACTCCAAATGCACAAGGAAGAGAACACAGTGAGCATTTAGCTACAGCCTGGGCAGCAAGCTCTCTGGGTAAAATGAAATCTGAGAATTAAAAGTAGCATTTGAACCTTAATGATCTGTTAAACATCAATGTGCTGATTCCTAATTTGGAAATAATCTGCCAGGAGAATATATTTACCGTCTGTTTAAATTCAGTATCTAAGGAGATCATCCTAGTCTGACTTTCAAATCCATCTTTTCTCTACGGAATACATTCAGCATAATTATGACATTTCATACAATCTGGACTCTGGAGATTTTGATTTGAGTAGGGGGTGGGGCTGGGGGAGGGGGTGGGGGAGATACCTGGAATCTAGGACCTGGAGCCCAGATCTAGGATCTAAATAGCAGCTTCATCTTTGCTGTGTGTGTGTCCACACATACTTTGATTTGCTCCCCCATTGTGGGCATCCTGCCCCACCCCCCAGAGCCTAACTGAAAGGGTCCTGCGAGACAATGCCACTGAATTTCCTGGCATAGACTGAAAACAAGTCAAATGCTGACTAAGCACAAAGATAAACTCCACGGAAGCTGAGTTGATAGAAGAGAACAGTTTTTTCCTATTAAAAAAAAAAAAAAAAAATCCCAACCCTCATGAGAAGGTATGCTCCACTTTGGTAGTGGGGAGAAGGAAACAAAATAGAACAAACCACCACCAGCAGCTCCTGCCTGTGGTATTAAAACCAGGTTCTTCAACTGTCAAAAGCAGTTAACTAGTTCAGGACAGACACCTGGCTGCTGAAATAGGGCTCCAGAGGGCCACTAATCCTTCCATTCACTCAGTTAACTGCTGGATCCCCCAAATTGATTCAACAGGTATGCAGTGGTGAATTCAGCCCATACTGAAGCCAAAGGGAAAATCAGCAAGGGGCGGGCAGCTCTTCTCTGAAACACCCGAGGAACTAGCCAGAAAAGCTTTTATGGTCCCGACAAGTTTTCTGCTGAATACTGAGCACCTAAATTACCCTTCCCTAATGGAAGTTACATTTTCATGCTCAGTCAAAAAGCCAACAAAATACACAATTTATACAAAATAGCATCAACCTCTTAGGTAATCTTTTCTAGCACTTTTTATCCCAATTCACAGCATATGTCTTGCTATAAAATAAAATATATTTCTTATAATCAACTTGTATGTGGCTGTTCATATCACCACATTAGAATTGACCATGGGTGATATTAGAAACATTTTTACATCCAACCAAATCTATTTAGTATGACAAAGGAAAATCAGAAGAAACCAGGTACACAGTGAAAAAGCATATCAAAATAATTCTTATGATTTCCTAACAGGCTTCCTTTTGAAACAAACACAGGCATAATTGCATGGACAATTATGGAATGGCTCATAGATTTCAACTGCAATTATACAACCCAACACTGGTGCATAGAAATAATTCTAAATCACAAATTTCAAAAGGAATGTAAATGTATGATCTTTTTTAAAGCAGTCATATTTTTTCCTTTCTCAATATTGGTATTACATTAAAATTTGAGAAAATAAAAACACAAATTATTCAGTAATATATGACAGTTCCTTACAAACTTCCAAAGAGCCTGGACTAGAGATATTTCCAGGTGTTTCCCATTAAAAGCAGATTGATGAAACCCTTAACATTTTACAGGAGATTCCTTAGGTTTTAGACATACAATAAGTGGATTTCTTTACTAGGTATCACTTAATAGGAACAGCTCAATTCTGAAATCCTTTCTCAGACTTAGGTAGCAAAACCCACTGTTCTCAGATACTGAGGGAAAAACAAACAAAACAAAACCACCAAAAACAAACAAAAAAGCATTACTAGTTTACTTTTTAAAATATAATTTTTCTCAGAGAAATAAACACCTGGCTTCTACACCACAACACACAAATGCAGATTGAATTCTTGGCAATTCATGCAGTTTCACGAGAAGAATGGACATATTCTCATGGTCCAGCTGTTGAATATTTAGACAGAAAAAAAAAATCAGCCCATCTTAGGTGCTACTGGGTTTTGATGATGAGTTTTCTTTGGCAGATTTGGTTGCAGGTTTATAGAAGAAATAATTTTTTGCTGTATTTTCACTAGTATAAATGGAACTACCTGTCCTGGCTTTTAAAACATTCTAAATTCTAATTTTTAAACAAACTATGAAGCCAACGTACAACCTGTACAGTCGCCAAAGGAGAGCTGCCGCTAGCTGAACTACTCAGCTAAATGGCTGGTTTGCATTGCCCTGGCCTTTATCTAACACTGAGAATAGACTGCTGTTTTATCCAAAGAGGAATAAATTGCTGTTATTGTGATGTTAGCCCATCACTTGGCATTGCAATTCAAGTTTTTGTGAGAAAGAAATGTATGATCTAACTGCGACTTGACCTTTGCCTTCTGAGATCCATCTAGGTGCTCTAATGGAGCAGAAAAAGTGGTGAATACAAGGACATGCAAACTGATGGTGAAAAATTTGTTTGATGATAGAAGTGAGCAGAGAGTCGCTGTTTTTATGACAGTTAAGTTTGTTTTACATGCAAAAGGATGCATCCCCAGTTTCCCACCTATCACTTTAATTGTATCGCACTAAAAACATGCTTTGCTTCTACTATAGATATGACGCTATATAGCTAACCAACTAATGACGTTAATGCTAAAGTGGGCACAGATGATTCCTTACAGATAAACATCTGAATTTCCACAAAAGGCATTAGAGCATCTAGTGGAAGCACTAAGGCAAGGATGCGCTTGGTTTCCTTGCAGAAAAGTCATTCTCTCTTAATCCTAGGTAGCACCTATTAAATGTTTACGATATGCTCGAATCACAGCATATAACAATATGTACTTATTTTAAATAAGGTAATTGTGTGATTGAGATTTTTACAGATCCCCCTGGTTGGAATCTGGTTTATCAACGATTTATTCAAAATTTTTCTGGAAAGGATCTGTTTTGAAAGAGGCCCGGAGAACAGCAGCAGTTAGATGTGAGCCCCGATAAAGGCTCACTTTTCATTCATAGCCAGAGCCTAAATGTGCTCTTCTTGTACCTAAACAGATAATAAGCACTCAGCACACTCCCCCTCCTTGACACAACACACTGAGACTAATCACACATAATTGGAGAGGAGGAGCAGAGGGCTGGCCATGCTATTGTGTCCAGAGGACAAACGGTCAGTTTATGAGGCTTTGGGCTGATGTAGTTATTTCTTATACATCCATAGGGGGAAAAAAACATCGTTTTTAAGAGGGAAGAAACAGAATGAGAGAGGGAGAGAGATATGGGAGGGGTGGGGCGAGATGGCAGATTTAATATAATTTATTTGAAGGACATAAGAAATACGTGTTTATTTTTTTAACCAGGAAAGATTCATGATGTTTTGTTTACAGATTAAAAACGACCACCACCAAAAATAGAACAAAGACCAACATTTTAAAATGGCGTATAGGGTGGGAATCACCAAAAGAAAGAGTCTCAGAAGGAGAAATATTCAGGTTGCTCATGAGTCAAATTCAAAACTTGGACAGGCTGCTTGTAAGTTTGTAAAGACAAACAAAGGTTTGGTGCAGGAAAGGCAACAGGCAGGCTGAGAAAAAAAGACCAGGGAACAGGGCACAGAGCTGGGGAACAGTGTGGTGGAGACAGGTGGGCTCCACAGTCCTCACGAGGAATGGTGCCGAGGTGGTGGGAGCCTCAGTCCCGGGGGTTCTGAAATCCCAGGGAGCCAGCGGCTTGCGGTATATTATACTCATCATAGATTTCCACTTGTGTGAAAATATTCCACTGTGCACTTGATGTTCTCTTCTTTTAAGGAGCTTAATCTTCTATCCATTTTTGGTTAACACAAGCAGAAGTGGGTAATGAAGGTTTTCCTCATAAATGTCCTGGTTTTCCTTTTTCAACTGAAAACAATAGTAGAAAAATGAAGTAAGTGGAAATCTTTACCTACAGATTTAAATTTTGAGTATAATGATGTCTTCTTACATATATATACATATAAATACACATATATTTTTTTGGGAAAAAAATCAAAGAAAAACAATTCGAAGTTGTTCTCAATGACACTGACAAGACAGTACTATGCATCAATTTGGGGGTTATTTCTGTGGACGGCAGATAGTGTTTTTTCATAAATACCCAAACTACATTTATGACCTCTCAGAACTGTGGGGCACTTCAGTGAAGGGGGTCCCGGGAGCTCATTCATCTCTCCAGACCAACCATTTGGCATAGAAGTTTCTGCCCTCCATCCACTCAGCCCCGCCGATGCCCAGGATTCTGGCAGGCAGGCATTTTGGATCAGCAACTGTTTGGAGATTGTAGCAACACCGGGCACAAAAGAAAGGTTTGAGGGGCCTAAGACATTTCCAAGGCTCTCCAGTGGCTTCTTAGGGATTTTAATACTAATGACATATAATTCAAAAATTATTTTCTCTGAGAACATATTCCAGCAATTACAGCAGCAACATTTGATACTGCTCAGATGAAATTCTGAGAGCCTTTCCATGATAGATTTTAAAATCCAATGAGAGTCTTCAAATCTAGAGTACACTTTTCCTCAAGTGACTAGAATAATTTTGACAGTTATATTCTAGCTAGCAAATAGTGATTTGCTAATTATAAAGACAAATTGAATTTTTTGAAGAATGTAACCAAGTTGGTGCTTTTGAGGCATCTGTTAACTTATTTTTTTAATTTTTATTTTTTTAGGAGGTACCAGGAATTGAACCCAGAACCTTGTACATGGGGAGCAGGTGCTCAACCACTGAGCTACATCCACTCCCCACATGTTAATTTATTTTTCAACTTATAAGGATCAGAAATAAGTATTTCTTTTAATTACACATGTAACCAATTCCTTTATTATTTCAAGTCAAAAATCTTTCCTCTCCTCAAAACTGAATGGCTCCAACATCACAGCTTTCTTGGATTGCTTGGGCTGGGGCATGTTAACCTGAATATTCTCAGTGCATGTTTCTTCTAAATTGCATTCCCAAACTGTGGCATGCTCTAGTGAGGACAGGGGCAAAGAGCCTGCTTTGCTTTTCCACTCGGAAGCATAAAGCCAATCCAGTCTTTCCTTTCTAATCCACTTTCCTAAGAACTGATGGTGGTGCAAGTCATTGAAGGAACTTCATTCTGTTTTCTTAGATGGAATTTCTTCTGTTTACAGATGATTAGTGGTCTATTTAGAAAGATCTTCATGGATTCTTGTTGCCACCAAAGGAGTGACCGTGTTAATCCTAAACACAGGCTCTTTAGCATCACTGTTATCTAATTTTTTTTTTAATGCCAAGGTAACGGCTTCACAAATTTCCCAGTCCAAACTTACTAACTGGGATGTACTTACTGTAAATATGTTTGTCGCTAGTTCCCCTAGTGATAGAGGGAGCTCACTGAAATATTTTATGGAGGGAAGAGAGGGCCAAGCTAGCTAAATTCTTTCCTCAGGGATTGGGGATAAGGGAAAGTTGATTACTCAGCGTGGGTCAGCTGACCTACTCACTCACAATGCACTAATACACAGAGACTCAAATGAGCTCTTTATAACGTCCCTGAGGTAATATGTGGGATAAATCATTCTTCTGTAAATATGGGCTAGAAATCACTTTTAACCTGGATTCTATGCTGACCTCTGGAGGCCAAAGCAGAGGCTTCGTTGCTGGAAGGGGCCCAGGGCCAGCCCAGTCTCAACTGTGAGCCCTTCCCGCAATGGGGAAGAGCGGACAACCCTCAAAGGCAGTGCTATAACCCAGCACCAGCTCCTGTCTGAATCAAGTCTGTTATGCGAGGGTACTTGAACACATACAAAGCTGTTAGGAAATGCTTGCTTCGATGGCGGAATATTACGTGGTTTAAGCATAATTCCATTTACCAAGTCTGTACTTCTTTACCCAATTAATAATTATAATTTTAAGAAATAAAAAAGCACCTTGAAAAAAGTGAACAAAAAAGAAAATTGTGAATAAAACAATTTTTCAATTTCATAGGTTAAAACTGGGTCTTTGAGGACTGAACTAAATTATATAGCTGCTATTAGTAGTAGCATTATGCTTTACTTCATAATTGGATGTAACACGCTCAGCCTTACGGCGTGAACAGCAGCAGCAGGAGTGGAGTTCAGACTGTTTACCCTTTACAGTACCCACAATTATCAACAGCACACCACACAGATTAGAAGCACCAGCCACTTGAAATGTGGCGTTTTGAATAGATAAGCAGAAGTGCAATATGGCTGTGCTTTTAAACACAATGTACTGACTTCACAGCCAAGCCCAAGCCTGTTTCATTACTAAGTGCAAAAATATAGAAAATAAAATAAGCACTTGCATTTGATGGTTTTGCAAAAGTTAAAAAAAAAAAAGCATACAAAATTTTGTTTTAAAGAATATTTGCATGAATGAGAATGTTTTTGTCAACTAATTTCCAGCCAACTGTAATCTCTAGGTTACTCCACCTTACCAAACAATTTGCTATCCTACCTTCTAAAGGTTTTGAGCCACACTATCAGTCAATGCAGTCAATTCCTAGCCTGGAGGGGACATAGGAGGCTGGAGAGGAGAGGGAAGTATTTTATTTTTCTTCCTGTTGCTTGGATGAACCTAAAGCCAATATTTTTAACACACACTACACCTTTGGCTGGTTGTATGGTGTGGGCACAGTTTAACAAAAGCCCTGGCAGAAAAGTGCAGAATGGCACCGGTTTGATTACAGGCTTGCTTTTTAACGGAAATAAAATTTCACAGTTAACAATGAAAGGTGAAAAGTTTAAGAGGCAAAGCTGTTCCTCCTGATCACTGACTGTTAATCAGCTTCATGGGTGGTTGCCTAAATCTGTACTTTCTTCTTTTTTTTTTTTTACCTTGCACTACTGCCAAGATTGTAACTAATTTTTCCCCCTGTTGTAAGAGGAGGGGTGAAAAACTCGGCATAGAAGGCAGCTGTGTATGAGTGACGTGAGGCACTAATGCAGAGGGCAAAATTAAAATTCATGAATCTCTTCACAACCATTTGTGTAACAAGATTAAGACGGGACAGCGGAAAAGAGCGGCATTATCAGGCGTCTTACAGTCCTCCAGCTGGTTACGCTCTATTCCAGCGCACTAGGGCTAAGAGGATAACACGCGGCCCGAAGGAAAACGCCGCTCCTCCATTTGGGAGCAGGCTTGTCCCGGGGACGGTGGGGTTGGCCCAGCGATGGAGGAAGAAAGCCGATTGCTGCTCAAGATGGAAAACTTCTAAGCCTGGCTATTAATTAGTACGCGGCAAACAAAAGGTGCCGGGGTGGAGGTTTCTGCGCGGCGCCCGCGCGCCCCGCGCCCCGGCGGGAAGGCGGCCCCCGCGCCCGGCGCGCTCCGGCGGGGCCCGCGGCTCGCTGCCCGGCCTCCGGGCGACGCCGTCCTTTCCGGGCTGAGAGCCCGGGGTGGGTGACTGGGGTCGGCACACGGCTATCCCTGCTGTTGGAGCACAAAAACTGGCTGTTACATCCTTCTGTGGCTCAAAACCTGTAGGAGGTAGAATGGACAAGAGGCGTTCTCGGGCCAGAAACGGGACCATCAAACCAGCTGAAACAGCTCTAATCGTTAAAAGTACATATCGAGGATGCAGGTTTATGAGCCACACCTCTTACCCAGGGTCCCCGACCTCCAGGCTACTCCAGGGGCCTTCTACTTGTGAGAACAAAATGCCACCCCTCCCCCAACCCCGTGAAACCAGGAAACGATTTCTTAGTCCAATGTTTGTTAGTAAGCAGTGAAATTTGACTTTTAGCAGTTATGCAAAGATAAAAACTAAGGCTACTTCATTATTTAAGGAAACTAATTTTTTTGTGGGACAAATCGGCCCATTGATAATTATGGAGCGCTAACTGTGGATGTATATAAAGTAAGGAGCCTGTTTGGCGATTGGTGGAACTCACTGTACTTAGCTGGTAGAGTACAAAGTTGGAAAGAGAAAGACAAAGTTGCCTTCCACTAGGTGCTGGCGATGGAAAGTTCTAGACAAAGGACAGGTGGGCCTGATCCAATGCACTTGGGCTTTTGTAGGGAGGAGACCAGGCTATCAGGCACAATGTCCAACATCTGTTGGTGGAAAAACCCATGCCTCTGCTCTCCTGAGCTGCCACTGAGAAACTAAAAGCATTTGCTGTTCTGGGGGAAAATGAAGGACATGACATTGAAGCAGCCATCAGCTGATCCCTGGAGCTCCAGCCTGACCCTGGAGAGAAGGCCCAACTCTCTCTTAGGGTAGAGGACCCCGGGGGCCAGGAGAGACCCATCCCCCACCAGGTAAAACCCTCAGAGCTATTACTTTTGTTCTGGGGAGGGGTTGAAAAGGGGAAAACACTGTTCTCCAGAAGCAGGTACAATATGAATAACATGCCATTCTATTTTTATTTTTCTGGTTGTAAGCAATGGGCCTGACTCCACCAGTGAGAGGAAGTGATTTAACTCTTTAAGTTCATAAAGCAACATTTTTCCCCAGGAGAAAAATGGAGTCCAGGAGACTCAAAGAAGTGCAAGATTTTCTAGAAAGTGAGAATTTCCTTTGACTAGAAAATCAGATCCGTTTTGCATATAATTTTTCAAAAGTCAACACACTTCTATATTACATCATTGTCCTGGGTAATAGAGAATGTCATTAATATTTTCTCAGGAGAAAATGAAGGTCAGGCCTTTACTTCTCTGCAGTCACAACTTTTGTAAAATCACGGCAAGTCAAAGTCTTGTCAAGGTCAGATTAGCTCAGCAAAAGAAGATTTCCGCAAGGCATAAAATTATAGAAGTAGTACATGTTATGCTAGTAACTGTGACATGTATGAACAAACGTGAGATTCCTAAAAATTTTTCGGTGGAATGTTTGCCTCTCGGTGTCCTTTATTGCTCTACATCTGTAAATAACAAAATGGCTGATAACATTGCTTTATGTGAGCAAGCTTATAAATCACTCTCAGATAAGTGCTTTTGACCTAAATCTTGTAGCACCTCGATCTGACATATAACCCCACAACTGTGAAATTGTTTGAGATTTAACAGTCTCAAACTGCCAACTGACCCAGTCATAAAGCAAGGAGAGATAAAGATTTACAGTCCAACATGATATAATTAGACATTCACCTGCTATTTATTTCAGTGCAGCTAAGCATTTAACCTACTTAAAAGCTGAAGGTTTTTCATTAAAATATAAATGCTTGTTTATCATTCATTCTATGCTACCTCCCCTGCATCCTACAAATTAGTCTCTTATGAATGAAAAGATTAGTTTGTTTCAGAGAAAGGAGTAAACAGGAATGGTTTCTGTAAAATCCTTCTAGATATGCAAAGATAACAGATGGCTTTAACACAGGAAATAATCAGATACAAATAGCTGTTCAGAAATAGCACACCTAAGGAGTACTTTAATCAAAAATTTAGGTTACCTGCCAAAAAGACCATGATCTCTTCAAAATGCAATGCGGATTAAAGTGTTATCTAACACAAGCAGAAAACTAACCTTGGAGTGGAAGTCTGAAATGTGTTCATCATAATTTTCATGTCTTTGGATAGAGAAACCAGCTTTTTCAGCTAGATTGCAAAACTGGTTTAAAGTATTCCCTCTGCGTGGGGCGAATACCATTGCTTTCCCCTAGAACATTAAAAAGGAAATTCACACATTTTAGAACTGGAAGGAAACCAAATACAACAGACATTGGTCAAAGCATTTAATGCGCTGCTCTCAGGTAGAAAACACAATTGTTCTTGAGACACTCACATAGGATGGGCATTCAAAACGAGAATAGTTTCAGGGTGAGATATACCTCAAATAAGAAAAATATGTATATATTTTTACATTCCAATGGCCAGTGGCTGTGTTTTATCCTTTAAAACCAATGCATATAATGAGCAAAATGTGACTGAAAGTTGATGTTTTGCACAATACACTCCTTTCCAAATCCCATGGTTTAAACCATTGACCAGATTTTTAGGTGCCTGGTCCAGGGCAGGGCCACCTACCTCCTGACTCCTTAGCAGCTGCTGACACGTACAGAGCGCAGCTCCCGAGTAGGTGGCAACAGAGGCACATAAATGTTAGTTTATGGTACCCTGAATATTCAATAGCAAAGAATCCTCCATAGTGACAAGCAACGGCAATCCTTATTGGAGAGTTTGCACATTTCAGTCCTGCCACCAGCCTTTTCTGTGACCACGCTGTCAGAGACAAGTTTACAGGATCTTGGTTTCCAACTTCATTGAGACTCTCATAATGGTCATTATTACAGCAAAACAGCTCCTCACAGTACTCAAATGATTGCTAAACTGCACAATCTTATGAGATTGTTGCAGTTGGGAGAATGAGAGGACTTAAATAAAACACAGACCTGATTACAGAAGGCCATCTGACATGAAATGCCACGGTGACCACTTGCTAACTACTGGGAGCATGTGGACTTTTCCTCCCTCTCCTAGATGTGCATAGGGTGACTGAACTTCAGAATCTTCTTCCCTCCCTCCCTCCCTCCCTTTCCTGTCTCTAGGTTTTTGTTTATTTCAAAACTACACTTCACCTCTATGATATGCCACTTCAGGTTTTGAGGGAATCGTGGAAATACATCTTGGTTTCTTTTGAAATTTGGTTTATCATTCACATCTACCCACCATTTATTGAACATACAGATTGTGTCAGACACTGGGTTAGGGACTCTATATACATTGTCTCCTCCAGTTTTTTTTTTTAACTTTTTTTATTGTAACAAATATAACTCAAAATTTCCCATGTTAATCACTTTCAAGTGTACAATTCATTGACATTGATTACATTCACAATGTTGTGCTACCATCATCACAATCCATTACCAAAACTTTTTTGTCAACCCAAACAGAAACTGTACTCATTAAGCATTAACTCCCCATTGCTCTCTGCCCCACTCCCCACCCCCAGATCTCTGGTAACCTCTAACCTGCTTTCTGTCTCTATGAATTTGCTTACTCTAGGTATTTCATATAAGTGAAATCATACAATATTTGTCCTTTTGTGTCTGGCTTATTTCACTCAACAGGATGTCTTCAAAGTTAATGTATTTTTGTAACATGAATCAGAACTTCATTCCTTTTTACAGCTGAATAATATTCCATTGTATGTATATACCACATTATGAATATCCATTCATCTGTTGATGACACTTGGGTCACTTCTTTCTTTTGGCTATTGTGAATAATGCTCATCTCCTTTAATCTTCAAGCCTACCCCTTGAAGTGTAGATATCACAGCTGCATTTTACAGGGTGGAAACTAATGTTCAGAGAGGTCGAATAGTTGGCAGCAGGTGACACAACCAGTAAATGATTAGGACCTTATCTACCTGACTTGAACACCAGTGCTCTTTCAACTATACTATGTAGCCTCCTTATTAATGAAAGTGATGACAAGAATAGCTACCATCGGGCTAGGCATTTCACAAACCCTTTTAATCCCTTCAACAAACTTCTCAACAACCTTGTAAGGTAGGCATGGCATTTTACAGATGATTTAACATAGAGGGAAGGGTTTGAAGAGTATAAGGAACTGTGTAATAGAAGGGGCTCTTGACTTAAGGGGAATCTTTACCATTGAACAATTGTGTCACCTCAGGAAAGTCAGAAAAACTATCATAGAATTGTTAAGCTGGATGGGACCTTGGAGATGATATAGTCCAATCTCCTCATTTTGCAGATAAGAGCCTTAAGTCATTCCAGCTAACCCACTGAGCTTTTTATCCATCAGATGGGAGGAATAGAGTGTCTTGCTTTTTTTTTTTTTTTAACCAGCAAGTTGTGAGGATCAAATGAGGTGATGGATGTAAAAATAATTTGAAAAACAAGGTTATGTAGATGTAGTGTAGAAAAATCCACACCGCCTAACAGTGCTACAAAAATTCTATCAAGTTTCTCTCCCTGCCCTCTGCCTCCCCAACTACCTGCAAGAAGTACACTGATACACTGTCCTGGACATGGTGTTTTCCTACTGTGTTTACACAGACGTGCTCACTCAGGCACATAATTACAGCAGCACCACTCAGGCCACTACACTTAAGGTTCTGTCCGCTTTTCCAGTATTAATTGCTATTTTCAGGTGGTTTTCAAACTTTGCAGCAAAAATTCATTTTGATATGAAACTAGAATAATGGTCTCAGCTGGGGAGCAAAAGTCTCCATTAAAAAAGGAGAAAAGGAATACTAGTAGTTCATTTTAGTCATGTCTCAGAGTAGGCTGCCATTCTGGATTTTTGAATAATGGCAGTTTTCTTATTTTAGTCACCTACAAAAGTGGTCTGACAATTACAACTGAAGAGTCCGTTTTTAATAGGTATTATCTAAGCTATATATCACAAATGTTTACAGGGCTCCTGGTTTCTTGGGTTGGCTGATGGTCACCTTCCAAAAGCACATGCCCCCGGGCCTGCCCCTGCCCTTGTGTTGGTTGGGGTGGTGAGCTCAAAGGCCTGCAGCTATGCAGATGGCAGTGCTCTGCCCATGGGAATCTGTTTCCTCCTTCAGATCTCAGCTTACCTGTCCTTCCTAACCACCCAATCTAAAACAGCACCCACACCATCACTCTCCACCCCCTTTCCCTGGTTGTCCTTAGCCCTTATCATCACTGATAAACATTATAGCCTTATTTGTTGCCCATCTCTTCCGGCTGGAATGTTTTATTCACTGCATTTTCTCAATGCCTAGCATATAGTAGGCACTCAATAAATATTTGTTGAAAGAATAACCTAAATCTCAGGGTTGAATAAGTCCTTGGGAATCTGAAGGCCAAGTTCTATTGTTTATTCTTTTTTTTTTTCTTTTTTTAAAGATTTATTTATTTAATT
>JAQZBX010054319.1:0-18673 GCA_029593785.1 Cabassous unicinctus
AGATCTGCCTTGGATTTGCGGAATTTCCATTCTGACATCATTGAATTATTAGGTCAATAGCAGACACATTTAATTGTAGAAAGGGATGATAGCATTGGGTTGCTAAGCAAACATTACAGCATTATATGCCAGGTAGGAAAAGGAACCACAATTTGTCATCAAAGGAGAACCAATTATTAGACATGATTTATGGCTAAAAATTTACTGAGATTATGATATTGTTGCCATGCTGGAGAAAGCCAATATTCCTCTTTTCAGGGCAAACCCAGACATCCAATTGAAAGAGGAAACCAAACAGATGTTTTAAACTTTATCCCCTTGGGATTTGTGAAGGAGAAGGCTCTCCTCTTTGGTCTGATCCTGCCCGTTTACTTGGTCACTCACACAGGGAACATGCTCATCATCCTGGCCATCATCTCAGACTCCAACCTCCACACACCCATGTACTTTTTCCTCTCCAACCTGTCTTTGGCTGACTGGTTTCATCTCAAACACCATCCAAGAAATGATGTTGAGCATCCAGACACAGAACAAAGTTATCACCCATGCAGGCTGCCTCACCCAGATATATTTTTTCTTTGCATTTAGATACCTTGACAGTTTCCTTCTGACTCTAATGGCCTATGAATTATTCATGGCCATCTGTCATCTCCTGCACTGCATGTTTATCATGAACCCCTAGATCTGTGTCCTGCTGGTTCTGGTGTCCTGGTGTCTCACTGTCTCAGTGTCTTTATATGTCTCTATATGAGACCTTGCCTGTATTGAAGTGCTCCTTCTGCACAAACATAAAAATCCCACACTTTTATTGTGACCTTCCTGAAGTCCTGAAACTCACCTGTTCTGACACATCAATAACATATTAGTGTATTTTGTGGCTACTGCTACAAGAGATTCGCCTCTAATTGGGATCTTATTTTCTTATTCTCAGATTGTCTCCTCCATTTTGAGAACTTCATCAGATGGTGGTAAATATAAAGCCTTTTCCACATGTATGTCACACCTGTCAGTTGTCTCCTTGTTCTATGCTGCAGACATTAGCAACTACCTGAGATGTGAAACCTCTCCATCCTCTAGAACAAGTCTGGTGGCCTCACTGAGGTATGCTTTGGTAAACACCATGCTAAACCCCTTCATCTACAGCCTGAGGAATAAGGATATGAAGGGGGTCCTAGGGGTCTCCTCAGTTGGGCAGTCCCCTCTCCATGATGGGGCCATTGGAGAATGAACTGTCATGAATAGCAGAGATCAAAATACTGAGGAACATGTATTGTGGTAGGTGGTAATTTCTTAAACATTACACCCAAAGAGCAAGCAATGAAAAAATAATGGATAAATGGCAACTTCACAAATTTATAGACATTTATGCTTCAAAGGACTGTCAAAATGGTGAAAAGGCAGCCTAATCAATGGGAGAAAATATTTGGAGACCACATATTTGATAAGGGTTTTATTTCTGTGTTATACAAAGAGATCATACAACTCAGTTAAAGAACAAGAAATCAAATTAACAAATATGCAAAGACTTAAACACACATTTTACCAAAAAGAAAATAAAAATGGTGCAAAGTACATGGAAAAAATGTTCAATATCATTAACTATTAGGGAAATGCCAATCAAAACTACCATAGTTACATGTATGCATGTCTCAGCAGGATCTCATTGACTGCCACAGCAAGGAGTATCTCAAACAGAAGTTCTCCTGAGGAATCTAGTGACATTGAGTCACTAAAGGCCGGGCAGAAAATCTCAGGAATCTGGCATCCTGTCAATGGATTTTACTTTGTAATATATGCTCCCCAATGTAATAGAGTTAGACTCATTTGTTATTGCCTTACAAATGGCTCTTCTACTCCTTTTATTTGAATGTATAATTAGCACTATACTTGATAAATATATGTCCCAGAGACATAAGTCTTCAGTATGTTCATACGACAGTCGAGACCTGAATTTTGGCTGAGTTGCCACACGTAATCCTCAGTTCATTGGACTCATTCAGAACAAATATCAAATGGATGATGATGGAGAAAACTCATCCCAGGAAACAGAGACTGTTTGCAAATGTAAGCAATACAGTTCTATCCATCTGCCCCATGGTATCTAAACCCTCTATCAATTGCAGATAGGGTGGACATCACCATCCCAAAACATTGAGTTTGAGATATGAACAAACTTTAGAGGGGAAAGCACCTATGAACTAAAGTAGACATGATTATTCTAGCAATCATAAGAATTTGTATCATTGATATAAATGCAGTGGACACCTGAGGTTCCGAGGGGAGAGAAAGGTAAGAATAAGTACAACATGGGGGCATTTTGGGGACATTGGAATTATCCTGCATGATATTGCAATGATGGATAATGGCCATTGTACATTTTGTCAAAACTTCTAAAATTCTGTGGGGCAAAGTGTAAAGTATAGTGTAAACTAAATATCTTGGTTAGTACAATGCTTTAATAAGTGTTCACCAACTGTAACAAATGTACCACATTAATGAAAGATGTTGTTAATATGGGAAATGGGTGAGGGGGAAGCATGGGGCATATGGGAATCCCCTGTATTTTTAATATACTTTATTAGAGGAGTTATGAATTTATAAAACAATCATGCACATGTGCAAAACTCTCAGACAGCATCACTTCACAATGCACCACACTGTTTTAGAATTCTTGTTAAATATTATGTGATAATATCATCAGACTATTAACACTAACTATGGCCCATAGTGTATATTTGGCTTATTTTTCTATACCTCACTATTATTAAAACAGTACATCTTTGGCATTGATGCAAAAATACTACAGTATTGCTGTGAACTACAGTCCATAGATCATGCCAACTACAGATATCCCATGCCCCTGTGCACCCTGATCATCCTACAACAGTGAGGGACATCAACTTTGTTAATCTTCTTGAAAAACTAACTTTTGGTTTTTTAAATTCTTTATATTGTTTTTTTATTCTCAAATTCAATTATTTCTGTTTTGATCTTTGTTATTTCATTTCTTCTACTTGCTTTGGCAATAGTTTACTGTTCTTTTTCTAGTTGCTCCAGATGTGAAGCATCTGTAATAAAGCATACAATTCATCCAAAGTGTACAATCACTGGTACATGGTATATTTACATAGTTGTGCATTCATCACTTCAATCATTACTGGACCATTTTCATTATTTCAATAATAATAATAATAAAGTAAAAACAAACAAACATATAAACAAGAAAATCCTCACTTCTCAATCACTCTGTTTCCCTTCTTTGTATAGCTACTGTTTCTGGCTCCTCTTGGATAATAATTTATTTGCTATTAAGTAGTTTTAATGAGATATAGTCACATAAGATATGATCTATCCAAAGTCTATAATAAATGGGCTTTTAAATATAATCATAATGCTGTACATTCATCTAAAAAAATTTTAGAATAAATTCATTGCTTCAAAAAGAAGGCTCCACACTACTTAGAATTCCTTCCACAGGCCTACATAACCACTAATCTAATTTCTGTTTTATAAATTGATTTATATTTACATTTTATAAAAATGGAATTATACAATATGTGGTACTGTATGACTGGTCTCCTTCATTTAGTACAATAATTTTTTGTCTTATATTAACATTTTGTAGTATTAATTTACATTTGTTTGGCTTCAAAGAAAAACAGTCATATATGCAATTCTACTCATATTCATATTTTGAATAATATATTTATATTTCACATAAGGTATTTAATTCATAATAGGGCAATCAGACGGTATTTGTCCTTTTGTGTCTGGATAAAAACATGATGTCCTCCAGTTTCATCCATGTTGTCATATGTTTCATGACTTCATTTCTCCTTATTGCTGCTTAATAGTCCATCATTTGTATACTCCAGAATTACTTTATGCATTCATCAACTGATGGACACCTGGGTTGTTTCCAACTTTTGCTTATTGTTAATAAAGCTGCTATGATAATCAGTGTGTAGATGTCTATTCATGTCACTGTTCCCAGTTCTTCTGGGTATATACATAGCATTGGTATTGCTGGATCTCATGGCAAGTCTATATTTCAACTACCTTAGGAACTGCCAAACAGTCCTCCATAGTGACTATACCATTCCATATTCCTCCTTTCCTCTCCCCTTGGGACCCACTGTAACCACCAAGATTAACTCACTGAAGGACCAGATTTAAAGTTATTTGCAACAACATTGAAGGTTTAAAATAGTGGCCTGTCCTCCCCTATTAGGTATTGCTTATGATCCAAAAGATGCCCACCCCTTTATTTGAGATCATAGCAGGACTCCCCAAGATGGGAGTCCAACACCTTCTCAATCATTATGTGTGTCTCCATCCCCTGTTACAACACACTGTGACAAGATGAACACTACACACTCCCTAAAAGCCTGCTCCATGTATGACCTGTCCTGCATGCTCCCACACCCAACACCTTACACCAGTAACCCTCCCCTGTCATATTTGCCAGCATTTTAGTTTCAACCACATATTCGTAAACCCCAAAGTTCACCTGCTGTCTCCTCCAAACTTTGCCCTAGTTTATGGACAGTCTGACCCACACTCCCTATCCTACTCCCCTCACAGATTAGCACCATCCAGCCCAATAATATCACTGCACTACTGTTATTCCCATCCACTGCCCAACTACAGCCTTTCACCTTATCATAGATTTTACCCATATGGACATTGACTCACAATCTTTTCCTCCCTTTCTGTCTCCTGTAAACCTATATTCCAGACTCTAGCTCTTTGAGTCATGTTCTTTTCAGTGATTTGTATTTCCTTTTGGAAAATTTTTATTCAAGGTTTTTGCCCAATTTTAAATTTGGTCACTTGTCATTTTGTCATTGAGTTATGAGGTCTCTTTATATATCCTAGAAATTACACCTTTATCAGACTTAGGAAATATATTCCAAATTTTTTCTTCCACTAGGTAAGCTGCCTATTCACTGTCTTGGCAAATTGTCTGAGTAAAAAAGTAATTAATTTTGAGGAGGTCCCATTCATATGTACTTTAATTCATTGCTTATGCTTTGCATGTAAATTCTAAGAAAGCATCACGTACCCCAATGCCTGGAAGATGCTTTCCTACATTTTCTTCTAGGAGATTTGTTTTCCTGGATCTTATATTTTAGTCACTGTTATATTTTGAGTTAATTTTTATATAAGGTTTAAGGTAGTAGTCCTCTTTCATTCTTTTGGATATGGATATCTAATACTACTAGCACCATTTTTAGAAGAGACTGTTATGTCCCATTTGAGTGGACTTGGAAGTCTTGTCAAATATCAACTGACCGTAGATGGGAGTGTCTATCTCCGATCTCTCAATTCAATTCCAGTGGTGAATATATCTATCCTTGTGCCAATACCATGCTGTTTTGACCATAGTAGCTTTGTAGAAAGCTTTAAAGTCAGGAAGTGTAAGTTTTCCAACTTAGTTCTTCTTTTTCAAGATGTTCTTCTCTATTTGGGGCCACTTACCCATGCTAATAAATTTGATAATTGGCTTTTCCTTTTCTTCAAATTAGGCTGTTGAACTTTTGGTTCAGATTGCACTGAATCTGTAAATCAAGTCTGGTAGATTTGAAATATTAATTTTTTTTTCTCTTTTAATCCATGAGCATAGAATATCCTTCCATTTATGTAGGTTTTCTACTATTTTTAAGATATATTGTGTAGTTTTCTGAGTACAAGTCCTTTAAATCTCTGTTTGAATTTTTTCCTAGGTATTTGATTCTTTTAGTTGCTGCTATAAACAGAATATATTATATTCTCAGACCAAGTCAGTGGTTTGATATCCAATGACCTGGTCAAGTCATGTTCCTCAGTCTTAAACTTTAATTTGAAGGATGGTGTAAGGTCAAAGGAGGTTAGACGTATGGGAATCAGGAGAATCAAGGAGGAGGAAACATAAAGACAGGATTTACCTGACTCAAAGCATGGTCTTTTGGGAACACAGAATCAGGAGCAAAAATTTCTTTTTGTCCAGACCAGAATCCCACAGGGAAATGGTGCAGTGTTTGGATAAAGAGCAGGAAATTGCCTGATGAGATGCGATAAGGAAGGTTTAAATATCTCCTTGGCTGTTTTCCCTCAACTTGTGCAACTTTAGTCTGGACAGATCACATTTGTTTCTTTTGGGGTCCCAAGTACTGATGGGAAACTGATTCCTAAACCCTTCTGGCTATCCTGTTTGGGGACTCAAAATCAGTGCCATCAACCACCACCCAGGTAAAAGTTTGCACTTTCACTCAGACACCATCCACTCAGAAATGCAATCCAGGTGAGTCATAAAGTCTAGAAGATGCTGAAAGAAAGGGTGAGGGAAAATTGAAGGTTTGAAATATTGCTTTATAAAAAAAGGTTGAATTCTTATTTTATTCTTTTATCAAAATTATAAATGATTACATTTTTTTCTAACTAAAAGTATATCCTCTTTTTAAAATATAATCTATGTTAGTTTTTACATATTTAATATTTTGGAACATAGTTTTGCATCCCATAATTTTATTGATATCATATATAAAACTATCAATGGTGTTATTTGTTGCTAGCCCCATTATAACTGCTAATTTTTATAGAGTCCTTACATAGATATATAATTTTGTTACTAAAAAGGAGAATTAAACTCTTTTTTAAAAATCTGTTTCTGAACATATCTCTATTGTTTTAAGTAGATGATATATATATATATATCAAATACCATTACAAAATTTATTGATTAGATGGAAATATTGCTCAATGCCCTATTATGGAGTTTTTGATATCTTCAAGTACTGCAATAAAATCTTCCAAACTATGCTTTTTAAAAGGAGATATCCATTGAACTCAGCATTCAGGGATCACTGCTGAAAATTAAGTTATGGAAATGGCTGACCACTTAGAAATGGGAATAGGACTGTAAAAGATTCTAGGATAAGTAAAACATCAGTCCAAGAATCTATGCAGTTCAGGGGATTAGGGAAAGGGAGTATCAGAGTGGAAGGATGGGCAGTGAAGTGGGGACATTTCATTTTTTATTTTAATGAGGTATATTTGAGTATGTTTTTGAACTGCTTGGAAAGTTTCAGTCCAATGGAGATAGATATTACCTTGCCACAGCAGTTCATGAGACAATTTCACATGAAAAATGATAATTTTTATTTTTTGGATTGTAAAGGATATACTAAAAATTTACCTAGCAAATATTGATTTTTTGGTGATGTTATTTAGGCCTGTTTATTATCCATTCATTTTTTTCATTGCATAATTTTTTTCTTGTTTGTGCTTTTGTTTTTTTGCATCTGAGTTTTAATTCTTGTTTATAATTGCATTCTGTCAAACATAATCTGCAGGTATTATCACCAAATTTTTAGTCTGCCTTTTAGGTCTTTTGTGCTTGTATGGATGTACTAGCAGGACTGTGTATAAGTTTAGAAGTTTTTTTTTTTTGAGGTACTGGTTCCAGGAATTGAAGGGGGCCCTCATATTTGGGAAGCCGGCACTCAACCACTGAGCCACATCAGCTCCCAAGTTTGTAAATTCTGCATAATCACATAAATTAGTTTTACATATTTTATTGCTACTACTGCTTTTCAGCCTAGAAAAGTCTTCATCGTTCAAGTTATAAATAACTTTTCATACATATTGCTATCTCTTTTCACATCTCTGTTTCCCTCATTGTATCTTTCCCTTTTCTGGCTACATGTATTTTTAGAAATTGCATTAACTCTACCATTTTATGGAAGGCCTTCATTACCATTCAATAATCCATTATCTTTATTCTAACTACTTATATATTTGAATCCATAAATGTTTATATGTGATGAAATTGTAACTTTTGATACTGCTTCATCCCTGTTTTAAAAAATGAGTATTTGTATATACATATTTTAATATTCAAATATTTGTCTATTAAATTTTTACTGTATTTTGATATTTTAAAATATTTATATTTTCTATTTTGTTTTTAGAAGTTACCTTTAGATATTCCACTCATTTATTTTTAGTATGGTTGCTATGAAACAAGTATATTTAACCTGGTTTCATTTTTTCCTGATAATTTTATTTAATAACTTTATATTTTTAAGTTTATTTATATTAATGTACACATATTCATATACCTTAGTGGAAAACAAAGCAGAAAAATGCAGGTCAAGCCTCTGCTCATTTGGAACTTACATTATCCTGGGGAAATCACAGTACAATTTAATAGGTGTGTGCATGGTGTATTGACCTGAGAGACACATCTTGTGAAGGAAGTTAATCACTTTAAGGGCATAGATTTTTGTGGTATATGCAGGATTTTACAGGAAAAGGACCATGAAGGGTTTGGGCAAGGGACAGAATCCGAACTTTAGTGAATCTATTTAATTTTTCATGAAAGTGTTCAAAGCTCAAAGTTCTAGAACAAGAAAGAGAAAAATACCATGTGAGAAAAGTGAGACAGGGACTTGCTTCAACTATTACTGGACCAGAAAAAACCTGTCCTTTCTAATAAACAGGAGACAGGCCCAGGAAGAGCAGGTAGATCAGGGTGTGATGTGCAGACCACAAGGCAGGTGCAGGAAGAACACCTGCTCTGTCTGTGGCACTTGAGTGTGGAAGAGTCTCTACTCCCAAGCTGGTGCATATTCTTTCTCCAACCTCACTCTTCTATTGTCTCTCTATTCAAGGAAACTTTTCCCATTAGCATGGAATGGCCTTATATATAATCTTTCCTTGCTTTTAGTGAAATGGCTTCCAAACTTTTGACCATTTCCCAGCATCAAAAATATGTTTAACCTTGTGATCCCCAGAGCACACACAGACACAGCTGATCAGAGAGATTCATGAACTGACTTGTATTTATCCATACTATGTTTGAGGCACTCTATTTCTTATGGTGTCTTATTTACTCTCTTTTATTATTCTTAAAAATGTAGTCTGGTCCTACATATAGGTTCCCATTAGCAATTGTGGAAAACGTAGCCGTACCATGCTTTCACACCTATTTAATATTTCCCTGCTTCTTCACTTTTGTCATTTCCAATAACTGAAAATACCTTCTGTCATTCATTCACACAGCATATATTTATTCAGTTTCTTTTATAAACTAGGCACTAACTGATGTGGATCACCAGAATACAATGTATGTAGAACATTTGTACACCCCTCAAAACACACAATCTAGCAGGGAAAAAAGATCTAAAGTTCAATAGAAGCAACACACAGTGACAGTCTGCACCACACAATTTAGGTGGGTGCAAGATGTCATTTTAATAAGGGGATGTTAAGGATAAGTTTCAGTTGGGAGAAGACTGCAAGCTAACCTGAACAGTATTGAAGTTTCAGAAGGAAAAGGAGTGAAAAATTCTAAATGGACCTGTCAAAGGGACCTATACAGAGGGAAGAATCTATATAAATCCTCATAGCATGCAAACTATGGAGATCTGGTGAAGGTGCCAGTCAGGTTCAAGATCTTGGAGATCAGTGTCCCTGAGGACAGCCCATAGGGTGAGGAAGCAGAAGAAAATTGGCAAAGGAGGGCCAAGTTTGCATTGTAACAGTGGTGTTTGACTTCATTGTACAGTTGAGAATCACAGCCATTTTTAAATTGTGGAATTTGAAGATCACCTTGTTCATGTGGAAAGATACCTCTGGGTTAATGTGAATGTCAGCTAGAGCAGGGGTTCTTTACATTTTTGTTCCATGGACCCCTTTGCCAGTCAGGTGAAAACCATGGAACCCTTACTAGGTCCACACTATAATATATATTATTTCATAAATATATCACATCCATACTGACATATCCCCACAAGAATAATGTTTTTCTGAATTTCAATTCAAACTAATGGATCCCTGTTTAAGAACAACTGAGCAAGAGGGTTGTTCAGTTTGCAATTGCTGAGAGATATGATAAGGAAATTAAATAGGAACATGTGATTGGAGATGGGAAAATATAGAAAGAATGAGAAATTTGAAGTATAAGGAAAAACAGCCTCATCTCATCACCAGTGAAAGCCATTCTGTAACTTACAGCAAAGAACTATGCTAAGGTTTCACATGTATTGTTTAAGTTTGTCAACTTTCCTACGATGGTGGAAGCCATAATTCCTACTATGTTGGAGAAGGTATTAATATTTAGAATGTTTTGCTTCCTATCACATTTCATCAATATAATATGTGGTTATCAGAGATTCAAAACCAATTTTTCTGATTGCAGTATTTTTACACTTAATATCATTTAAAAACTTTTGTAATGTAAAAAAAAAAAAATTCCCATCATCTATGGTATTGTATTTTCTTTTGTGAAATGTTGCCGTATTACCTTTGCTCATTTTACTCTTGGTTTATGCAATCTGTATGGTTCTGATATGGTAAAAAGATATCACTGCTTTTGAAATTTAATGTTTTGTTAGTCATTCTGGGCACCCAGAGAATAGAACTTGGATTGGAATGTACCAAAAACAATTAAGGATTTCTTCGTTACAGACTCCGAAGCTTAAAACTTTTCTTTAACTTCATGTCCATTTAATTGCTTCCTGTATTCCTCTGATTATTGATCAGATTTTATGTTTTTTTTTAAAAACACTCAACTGAAAAATGGACACAACAAAATGAAGCCCCTTGTTTACATGTCCAAGGGAGGTATGGCAGTTGGAATTCCTGGGTATCATTTATAATTGTTTTGGGAAAAGACAATCTGATGCTGTCAGGTTGTATTGTAATCACTTCTGACCAAATTATGAAGCTGGGGTTGAGAAGAACATAGTAATAACTCACCTAGGAGACCATTGTATGCTATTTTTCCTTGTTTCAGTGTGTGTTTGCATTTATGTGATTTATTAATAAGCCTAAAGAAGAGATAAATTATCTCATAAATTCCAGTGGGAATGTTCTCTAATACAGTGTCTAGATGCAAAATTATAGATGGAAATAGGAGTGGCTACTTGTGAGATAGCTTCTTTGCAACCAGTTAAGTAAAGTGCAAGAGGTGCAACTTGTGCATAAATGACTCGAGTCTTGAAGTTTCAGTCCAACTCATCCTTCATCATCTCTGACATCATTTCTGACCACTTTTCCTCTTCCTCATCCAACTGCCACATGGTCTTTCTTGTTATTCTTGAATCCTGAAACAGTCCCTGTCTTTAGGACCTTGACCTTTTCATTTCTTCTTCTGCTTATCCACCTCCCCTGGGTTCCATTTCACTCCAATCTTCTCTTCCTTGAGGTCTACTTCAAATGTCATCTTATCTGCTCATTTCACTTGAATACCCAATAAAACATACCATGTCCTATTAAGTCACCCCATTTACTTCATTTTTTCCTTTTAGCAATTATCACTATCTGATGTATGATTATTTATTTGCTTATATTGTTTATCCATGAATAAATTGCAGGCATTCCTGTTTCCACTTTATACCCATTGCATAGGCAGAGTCTGGCACTAATTTAACACTAAGTATAAATTCCTCAAATTAATGCATAGATTTATCTTAAAAATCTTAGGACACATGACTCTTAGAGGAATATTCGGAAAGTGGGACCTGAATTACAAATCAAGGATGGCCATAGAGTTCACCTAAAGTGGCACAGTTCCATAAACAAAATATGGAAAATGCTTTCTTGAGTGCAAAATTTAAAATAGTTTACTAATGACTGATTGTTTGAAAAGTAGTCATGATATTTTTTTAATTCTTTGTAGTAACATCAACCATATGGAATTAGGAAATAATACACAAATTTTGGAATTTCTTCTGGGATTTTCAAAGAATCCAGAAGTGCTGCCCCTCATTTTTGGTCTGTTCCAGTTCATGTACCTGGTTACTTGCACTGGGAACCTGCTTATCCTCCTGGCTACCATCAGTGATTCCAACTTCCACTCACCCATGTACTTCTTCCTTTCAAAACTGTCACTTTGTGACATCTGTTCCACCTCTACCATTGTCCCAAATATGCTGGTGAATATACAGACAGAGAGCAGAGTTATAATCTATGCAAGCTGCCTCACCCAGATGAACTTTTTTGTGCTCTTTATAGCATTGGACAACTTCCTCCTGGCTGTGATGGCCTATGACTGCTTTGTGGCCATCCGTCACCCCCTGCACTACATGGTCATGATGAACCCCTGGATTTGTCTCCTGTTGGTTTTAGGGACCTGGAGCATCAGTGCCCTGAATTCCTTGCTACAAACCATAATAGTGTGACAGCTGTCCTTTTGTACACACTCAGAAATCCTCCACATTTTTTGTGAACTTAATCAAATGGTCCAACTTTCTTGTTCTGACACTTTCATCAATGATATAGTGCTCTATTGCACAGCAGGGGTGTTAGCTGGTGGTCCCCTTACTGGGATCCTTTTCTCCTACTCTAAGATTGTTTCCTCCGTACTTGCAATCTCATCAGCTTGGGGAAAATATGAAGCATTTTCCACCTGTGCATTTCACCTCTCAGTGGTCTACTTATTTTATTGTACAAGGCTAATGGTGTGCCTTAGTACTGCTGCCTCACACAATACACATTCAAGTGCAGCAGTCTCAGTGATGTACACTGTGGTCACACTCATGCCGAACCCCTTCATCTACAGTCTCAGGAATAAAGATATAAAGGAGGCTCTGAAAAAAATTCTTAGGGAGGGAAGTCATGAAAGTCTCATTGTTCCTAGGAAAGAAGTAGTGCATGCAATTACAGGACTCAGATGACTAGGGATCAAAGCTTCAATTGTTTCAATAATTCATGGTACTAGAACTTACCTTTTGATCAGATATATCCTTAAATAAAATAATATAAAACTTGAAATCATATACTGTATTACCATAAAAAGAATTGTTCTGATGAGTTACATCTTTACACTGGATTGAGAAATCTGAGGGTATGTATATATGTCATTATGGTATGCAGGACTGGATTTCATGGCCTATATAATGCCAATGGATAATAAATATGACTCTTACCAGTCCCCTAAATAAACTATATGCCCTTTTATAATAATGATCATAAATGTTAAACAGCTCATGTATTTTTCAGAAAAAAATACATGAAACATATATGTATTTTTCTATCCTTCAATATTTAATCACATATATGTGCACAGCTACCTTCAATCCCCTTGAACAAAGATTGACTTAGAGAAGAACTTGAAATCATGCTAAAAATACCCTCTTGAGTGTTTTGATTCAGGGCCATGAGATATTCCTAAAAAGATGAGCATTTCACTCCAATATCTTCTGGTTCCCTGTGAAGACCCCTCAGTGGTTGTCACTTTTTAATACAGTTATGTGAAATAAATGGATAACAGAATGGTCCTGAATGCTATTTTCAACTATCTGAGGGAATGCCAAATAATAACAACTAGTCAATTATTCTCAAAGTCTTCAGTTCTTTTCACATTTAATATTGCATTAGTTAGAAATGCAGCATAACCCACTGTCTCAAAAGTAACTGATTTATGACAATGGTTTCTTACTGCAGCCAAGTTTGTGGTCTGGAGATATTTGTATCTCTGCAATGTTACTCATTGCAATACAGTGAGTTGTGTTTCAGGTATGGAGGCTCTGCTGGTTTGGGATGGGCTCTCACACATATGTGGGGTTAGGTGACTACAATCTTGGCTAGGGTGTTCCTGACTGAGACAATGATGCTTTTTACACTTGTCATCTCATCCTACAACAGGTGAACCTGGAGGTGTTCACAAGGTTGAGGTAAAGGTCCTGTGAGATCAACAGAAAGCAATGATGCAAATAGATATTTGCACACTGCAATTGATAGCAGCATTATTGACAATTGCTAAATGATAGAAAGAACCCACATGTCCACCAACCCATAATGGATAAAGAAAATGTGGCATGTACATGCAATGAAATACTGTCCAACTTTAAGAAGAAATGTACTAGGGAAGCATATGACAACATGGATGAATTTTGAGGACATTATATTGAATAAAATAAGCCAAACAAAAAGGACACATATTGTATGCTCCCACTATTATGAACTAAATATGAGTAAACTCATGGAGTTAAAATCTAGAATATAGTTTAATAGGACATAGAATGAAGTTTGAAAGCTAAATCAATCAATTAATTGATTAATTTATGTAGAATTTCAGTAAGGTTGATTGTAATGTGTGGAAATGAATAGAGTCAATGGTAACATATTATAGTGAGTATGACTAACCTTGCTTATTTATAAATATGATTGCACATGAGGTATGCTGCCAGGATTAGCATAGGAACATGCATATCTATTAATAGAAAGTCAAAGAATAATATAGGGACTGTATAACATAGTGAACTTAGTGATGGATGAGGATTTTTGTTAACAGAAGAAAGAAAAGTATGTTCTTCTATGAACTAGCATGAGTGTATGTTGCTACTACAAGGTGTTGAGAATATGGTGATACATGGGTAAATACAACTAATCTAACTTATGGACTATAGTTAACTGTAATATTTTAATATTTGGCATCAATGACAAAAAAGGTACTTTATCAATTCTAAGGAACAATAATATGGGGTATAAGGGATTATGGGATTTTTGCTTTTGGACTAATGAAAATGTTCTAAAATTGACTGAGGGGTGATGACAGTACAACTCTTTGATGAAACTGAGAGCCACTGATTGTACATGTTGGATGGATTGTACAAGTTATGGGACTGTATAACACAGAGAACCCTGTAGTGGAAGATGGACTGTAGTCAACACAAAATTGTGAGAGTGTTCACTTATGATATATAAAAATTTTACAATATTAACACATGGTGTTAATAATATGGAGATTTAAGGGGAAAATACTCGAAATATAAGCTATGGACTATAGTTAGCAATAACATTTTGATGAGGTTCTTTCATGATTTGTAGCAAATATTCCAAAACAATGCAAGTTGTTGGTAGTGGAGTGAAGTGTGGGAATCCTGCATATTATACATGCATATTTTGTGAATCCCAATTTCTCTAATTAAAAAATATATATATAAATTTCTGCTTTTTTAGTGTTTTAATGAGTAGAAATAATCATTCACCTTTTAATTAAATAAAGTGAGCACAATTCATGGACATAGGGATAAAATTAAATGACACATTTCCTATAAATAGGTGTGAACAGGCCATGGTGCATAAAGATCTAGATATATTTCTCATAATTAATAAACATTTTATAAAATAGAGATGAAATAACAGGTCTTAGTTTGTGTTACAAGTATGACATTCCTAATTTTTTGGCACAGATCATCAAGCAAAATAGTGTAGTGCCCATTGTTTTATATAAAATAAAGAGTTCTCCACTTGGTTGAACAGGAGAATATCAAATTTCTAGAGAAACCAGCGAAGACTGTATCCACACCCAAAATCCATGCTTTGAGATCCAAGGAACCTAGTCAAGACAGGTTACTTAGTTGGAGAGACTTTATTTGCAGGAAGAGGTAGGCTTTTAGGAGTTTGGATTGATGAAAGTAAGAAGAGCCCAAGGAGGATGAACAACAAAACTAGATTTAACTGTCAGAGAACCTGGTCTTTTGGAAACAATCAGCAGGAAATAATTTTCTTTCTGTCCAGACTATAATCCCAAGGGATATAACAGACCAGCAGTTGGAGTAAGAAGATGCAAATGTGCCTAAGGAGCAGCTATGAGGAAGCTGTAAATACCTCCTCTGTGGTTGTGCCTCAGCTTGTGCAACCTTGAGTTCGATGGGGCATGGTGGTTTCTTTTGGGTCCTAACTTTGGTGGGGGAACAGCCTGTCTTGCCTGGAGACAGAGTTTCATTCTCCATCATCAAACACTCAGAGAGGAATTTGGATTTCCACCTGTAGAACTTCCTTTCTAAGAAACCCTCCAAGTGAGGAGGAGAGCCAAGTAGATACTGCAGGAAAAGGTCTTGTTGAATGGAATCTGAGAGCTTTTATCTAAGGTCTTCTGAGTGATAATTCAGTCTAGTCCAGGAAAGAGAGATATCCTTGTTTTTTTCCCTGATTGTATAATTAACATTTTGTATTTATTATATTTTTAAAAGGAAGATTCCATTGAATTCAGCAATACAGCTTTCATTTTTAACCATTAAATAATGGAATTGGAAGTTCAGTTAGAGTAAGGAAATTGTGGGATAAAGTTGATCCAGGAAAAGTAGATCTGTCCAAGTGGCTTTGCAGTGAAGGCAAGAAGGGAAAATTTGGGCATTAGGAGTGAATATATATGCAGTGAAATGAGGGCATTTCTTTTTTATTTCAAGACAAGATACATTTGAGCAGGTTTGTATATTGATGTAAAAGTTCCAGTCCACTGCAAGTAGATAAGATGCTGCCATATCAGTATATCATACATTCAATTTCATATAGGATATTTTTTCTATTGTGGTTAGATTTGCTCCTAAAAGTTGCATCACCCTCTACCATTATTTGAAAGGATTTTTTCTCAATGATTAGACCACCTGTCATCTTCATTCTATTCACAAACATAATTGAATCCATATCTCTTTATGTGGGATGAAATTATAAATATATGTTACTGCTTCCTCTATGCACTTTTTACTAGTGTATTCATATATTATTTTATTTCCAAGTCTTTTTTATTAAATCATTAATCCACATAGATATAATTAAATTATTATTATTCCATCTTCTCTCAGAATTTAAATTTAAATATTCCCATCAATTTTGTCTATTATCATTCTTTACAAACAACTACATTTTATCTGATTTCATTCTCCTTGTCATTTCTATTTTACAAATTCATATTCTCTTCAAATTTCTGGTTTTAAGAAAATTAATAATATTCACACACCTTCCTGAATACACAAAGGATAACAAATCATGACTAGTCCCTGATCATTGATTTCATACATTTTATGGGAGAACTGAGACTACAATTATAATTGTGCATATGATGTAAAGTCCTCAAGGATATATCATATGGACAAAGATAAGTCAGACTAAAAGCACAGATTTTCATGGTTTGCAGAGGATATTAGAGAGGATGATCTGGGAAGTCCATTGCATGTTGGATGAGGAGCAAAACCAGGAATGGAGTGTACCAACTGGAGATGTCAAAACAGAGGTAGAAACCCAATGCCCTAGAATAACAAAGAAAAGAATGTCACAAAGTAAGTGAGGGACATGCTGCATCCATTATTCTTCCTTCAGTCCAGTGACTTTCATAATGTTGACCTTTTCACAGAGACAAGTCACACTATATACTGTGGCCAACAATGACAGCAGTCACACACACATGCACAGACATGTGTGAAAAAACAGATTCATGAAACTGTTTCCTATATACCCTTACCATTTGCATGGCACTCGGATATTTTCTAAAATTTCCACTTATTCTCTTTTATGTCATATTGCAAAATATAATCTTGACTCACGTATGATATCTAACCTTAGAATGTGGAAAACATGTCTCCAGCATGCCACCTTCACCTATTTAATAGTTCCCTGTTTCTTCTCCTTCTCTCATCTTGCCAAAGTCTGTGAAACCACATTCTGCCACCAATCACACAGTATATATATTAAGTTAATATATTATAATAATATTGTAATATTATTATTGGAGAGGAGGCAAGATGGCATTGGTTTAAGAGGGCACTAGCGGAGAGCTCCCAGAGCACAGTGGATTGTGGGTGGGGTCCTGCCTGGGGGTCTGTGCTGTGGGCGTGTGGAGTGAGAAGCTTGGGACATCTATCTGTGCAGATCGATGGCGTGGACTGAACGGTAGAGATTTATGAGTTTTAAGCCTGCCTGTGGTGGTTAACACAGTCGGCTGAAGCCCACCCTTAGGAAAAAAAAAAAGCCGGTTGGAGCCATGACTCCCACCCAGTAACTGGGCGAGAGGGCCCGGTGGGAGGGGACATTCTCTGAGGGGGTTGCTCTGGCAAAGGGGCAAGAGAGCCTTATTTTCTTGGAATTTGGCTGCCTGGAGCCCCTTGCAGATTAGGCAAACAAAATAGCTTCAGTGAATTGGCACCCAGTGGAGGGGAGGGGTGAATCTGCTGAGGGAGTTGTATTTGACTACCTGCTCAGGGATAAGCCCCTGCCCCATGGACCCGGGAAGAGGGAGCATTCTCTGAGAGAGGGAGGGTTCTGACAGAAGGCAGAGAGGAGATTTTTTTGCCATCGATTTGGCTGCCCGGACCTCCTCATAACTTTGGGGAGCAGATAAGCCAGCTTGAAGCAGTGCCAGGCTAAGGGGAGAGGCGAATCTGCTGAGTAAACCTGATTTACCAGCAGCCCAGTGACACTGGGGCTCGGATCCAGAAGGGGCGGAGTTGGCTGTTTTTAGCATTCTGCACTGACAAACATCAGAGCTTCAGTTTCCCTGGGGAGTCCAGGAATTGGGAAGTGCTTGATTAGTTTCCACGAGCCCAGTTAGGGATCCCTCCATGAGGGCGGTGGTATAGAGGAGGACCTATTTTTGGTCCTGTATTTCACCAAAAAAAAAAATAATAATAATAATAAGATGGTCACTTTAATAAATGAAAAATTAATTCTTTTAAATTTAGTTTAATAACTAAAAGCTGCTCCAGGACCTGCATATAGAACCCTGAGGGGAAATTGATTGATAAACACAAGCAGGCTGAGAGGATCCACGGGGACCTAGTGGAACATTGATCCCCCTTAGCTTTGTTGGATGCTTGCCTTTGTGGTTGTTTGGATTTTCTCTGTTTATTTGTTGTCTCTTGCTTTTCCTTCCTCTTTCCTCCCCCCTTTCTTTTATTTTTTTTTT
>JAQZBX010054320.1:0-18675 GCA_029593785.1 Cabassous unicinctus
TGAGTATTCTATTAACTTTCTGTGATAGTAATTTTTCTTATGGTTAATTTTGTTGTTGTTGGACTGAATCTTTTGTACTTTTTCGAATATGATCCTGTGGGCAGTAACTCAATGACTATCTGAAAATACCTTTACTTCTCTCTTTTTTGAATGATACTTTAGATGGACATATAATTTGAAATTAAAAGTTATTTTCCTCAGTATTTTGAAGCTTCCCTCAGTACTCCATTGTCCTGTGCCATCTATGCTTCCTGATGATCTCGTTTCTCTAAGTCTAATTGTCATTCTTTTGTAGGTAATCTCCCTTTTTTCAATCCTCAAGGAGATTATATGATTTTTAATTGTTTTTAGTATTCTGCACTTTCACTAAGATGTGTCAAGGGAGTAATTAATTTTAATTTATCTGGCATAAAATTTTAAGTGCATTTTTATCTTTCCTCAAATCTGGAAAATTCCCAACCATATATATATATATATATACATATTGCCTGTGTGCCTTTCCCTTTGTTTTCAATTTTGGGATGCCTATTAGACCTAAACTTATATTGTGCCTCATTATAGCCCTCATTTCTCTTAATTTCTCTGTTGTACTTTTCCTCTCTTTATCACTCAAAGCTATACTCTGAAAAAATCCCTCAGTTCCAATCTATGAATTCCCTCCTTGCCTGTGCTCATTTTAGAGTATTTTTGTCCACGGAGGGATTTTTAAAAAATTTTTAAGTAACATATATTTTAATATCAAACTTTCTCTAAATGTTTTTTATATATCCATTTATTCTTGTTTCTTATGTGCCAGCTTGTTTCATATTGTATTTTTTTATATATGCTCTTCTTTCCTTGATTTTCTTCCATAGTATGTATTAGTTTTCTACATATACTTGTATATTGTGTTTTACAGACCCATCTTACCATGAGTTGTTTCTAATTGTTTATTTGTTCCTTTCTCTTTCTCTTTTCCTCTCTCTTCTTCTCCCTTTCTTTAATCACTACCACTTATCTTGTTGTTTTGTGGTTCCCTGCCTCGATCCTTGTTTTATCCAGCTGAGAATCTGGACTAATAGTGACAGCATAATATAGGTGATTTTCGATCTCTCACAGATCTGATCATTTAGCCCAAGTGAGGCTCAGCCCTAGTCCAAATTGCTAGGTTGCATCCCTTCCATCATCCACAGAATAGAGCTTTATATACCCTACAGCTTCAGGTGGCACTTGAAGCTTTTCATTCTCCCATTATAGACTTGGTAGCCCTACTCCAACCCCAATTACCCTTGAATCAACTTTCAAGGACTTCTGCATACTTTTGGGCTTAGAAGTCAGCAGGCCTCTAGCTTCAGCCTCTGATTTTTTTTCTGAGTCTCTTTTCCATTTCTGGTGCATAGAGATGATTAGCTTTTTTTTTTTTTTTCAGGAGTGACTATGTCTTATTAATTATAAAACTATACACACACATCACACATGTTCTATCATTTCTAGGTGCTTAGACTACAGAGGAAAGTTTAAAATATGAACTCACAGCACCATCTTGACTCCAAAACACAAATGTATGCTTAATGCATACTTAAGATTTGCTTCCAAAGTACAGCACAGAAGGCTGTTCTAGAGTGGACACATTTACTTTACAAAATATTTCATATGAGGAAGAGTTAGTTTCAAAAGTAACAATAGATATCATTTTATCATGTTGTATATCAGAGAGCTGTGAAAAAAGAAAGGAGAAAAACCATCAATTAAAAAAAAGAATTTGTGAAATTAAATTTTAGGTGATTAAAATATTTTGATACAACCTCTGTGTTAGAGTCTATCAGACATTCCTCTTTTCAAAGACTGTAAAATACAAAGAAGTGTACTGGAAACCTAAAATAATTGTAATACATATTGAGAACTCACTCTTAATGTAAATTGTTTACCTAATTCTCAAAATTACCCTATGAATGTACTATTATCTTTATGATATGGATGAAAAACTAATCAGAGCTTAGAGAATAGACTTAATGCAGGGATAAACCAGAGGAGAAACTTATAAGTGCCTAATCGGAGCCCAAGTTCTTTTTTCACCAAATTGCTTCCCCACATGGAAGATACAATCCTGCACAAATTAAGGCATAATAGTGGAAAAAACATTTTAAATATCCATTATACCAAAATATTCTTTTCTCCTTCACTTCTATTCTCTAGTCATAACCATCTCCATTCAACACCTTTACCCCTTGTTTCTAATATTACTAAGAACATAAGCATTGGATTGCAGAGAACAGTATTTCTTCCCTGGCAAATTCAAAAGTTCATGAAAACCAAACAAAGAAAATCCAGAGGGAATGGGGAGACCAAAAGGCTCAATTTCCTTTAATCACACTTCTGACTTCTTTTAGGTCCTTTAGCAGATGGGCTTAGGCTTATTTGGGGGATTGTTGAAATCCCTAAAAGAGTGGTGCCATCAGGGTAGAGTTATCTACAGGGACAAAGCTTAGAGCAAAACAAACGTCTTACTTCCTAGGAACTGAAAATGTCAACAGGATAAGCTTAAAAATCAATCTGCTAGTTCACAGAAAGAAGCAGAAAAAGTGTAAAGTGATCACAGATGCTCAATTCTGGGAGCAGACATAATGTTGTATGAAAGAGGAAAGAATACTCTTACTAACCATTATAATTCAGTTTTCATCAGCTAGTATGTAACAAAACGACACTATGCAAACAAAACCTGAATCAGATCTGCCATTGTGTACATGGATAATTAGCGAAATTCTTCTAGGGGACAAATGATTCTATAAGCAGAATTCATACTGGACAATTGTAATTTTGAGAACTAGGAGTAATGAGGACTTGGGAAAAAAGCATTAAGATGGGCTTTCCAAAGTTACAAAGTGTAATCAGATTCGAGAATAGATGGGCAAATCATTGTATAGATCAAATGACTTCCAGGCCTGCAAGATGAAACCATAATCTGACTAAATGTATTGCCAAGTCTAGAGAAATAATGTGCCACACACTATCAAGGGTAGGTGTGGAGTTTGTAGGTCACAGGAAGCAAGTAAGGAGAATCATTTTGGTAGCACCACCCAAGTCTGTTCTGGGGAGAAAAACCTTGGCACAAACAAACACGAGGAATTTTGAACTTGTTTGCTAAGCCATCACTAGAAAGGAATGGATAAGACCATCTTAGTGTAATGCTGTCAACATATTTCATTCATTCATTGATTTAACAAATATTTATTGGATTCTTACTATGTGCCAGGGACTCCTTTATGTACAGGAAAATATAACATGGGATAATAAAGACAAGTCTTTATTTTCAGAGCTCTTATTCTAAAGGCATAGACAGACAACAAATGAACAAATAAATCTATCACACAGTGAAATGTGCTCTGGGATAAACAAAACGAGGTAAAGAAATAGATATAGGAGTGCTATTTTAGGTAAGTTATCAGGAAAATCCTCTGTGAGAAGGTGATATTTGAGCAAAGACCTGAAGGATGGGAAGAAGTAAACCATGCAAATACCTGAAGGAAGAGAAAAATTGTCTTAGGAAACAACACATGTAAAGGTCCTGAGGCAGGAACTAATGAGGAAGGCTAGAGGAAGATCAGGGAGGCAGGATTGGATGAAGTACACTGAGGGACAGTGGTAGTGATGAGTCAGACAGGTAATCATCAGCCAGATTATACAGGGCCTTGTAGGTCATGATTAGGTCTTTGAATGGATTCAAGAATTTTGGCTTGAGCACTAGTTGAAGAGAATTGAACTTAACTGAGATGGTGCATATTGAAGAAGGGTGCAGGTTCATGCAGGTAAATTGAAATTTTAGGAGGTGGTATAATTTTGAGATGTCTCCTAGACACTAGAATGTAGAGTGGGAAATTGGAAATGCACATCTAGAGTTTGGGGGGAGACACTGAGCTAGAGATAAATTTGGGATCTTCAGTATAAAGATAACATTTAAAACTATTGGATTTGATGAGATTACCCATAATGAGTGTTTCCAGAAAAGAAATTAAAACTGAAAATTACCCCTAAATTATTGCAATGTTAGTAAGTTAAGAAAATTTAAAAAAAATCTACCCAAAAGAGATTCAAAAGCTGGAACAATATGAGCATCAAAGTAAATAACAAAAGCAACAGACTGAATAAACTCATTGAATGAACCCACTGAATAAGATATGAATTCATGAATCCATACTGATATTTTAAAAATGAATGTTTACAAAAAAATGGGAGAGAAAGAGAAGCTTTGCCTTAGAGGGGAATCTCAAGTAATAAATCACCATTTTCCAACCATGATAGTAAAAATTGGTTAAAGAAAAAAATCATCAACAGATGCTAAGACTAGTGGTTGAAAGTTTGATGAGGAGCAGGATATTTACATAATCTCAAAGTCTCTCTTAATCAATTATTTATTAATTGCAAAAGGAAAAATAGTAACTTCATAGAGAGAAACATGGACATCACCAAATGGTTGGCGATAATATTATCAATAATGGGACAAGCCTACACAATGTGCCTCCTGAAGAAATGCATCAAAGGACACAACATTATTTATGTAGTATTTTTACCCAAAATACAAAACCTAAATTGAATCATGGAGAAAACTCATTTTACAAAATGCCTGGCCTGTCTACTTCAAAGTCTCAATTTCATGAAAAGCAAATATAGTCTGAAGAATAGTTACATGTTTCTAGTTCCGGGAGACATGACAGGTTAATGGAATCATTATCCTAGATTGGATCCCAGACCAGAAAAAAATTACTGTAAAGCATGTTAAAACAACTGGTGAAATTTGAATAAGAATATAGTATAGTGTTATATCAAGGTAACATTTCCTGATTTTGATTACTGTACTATGATTATGTAAAAGAATGTCCTTGTTCTGAGGAAAAGCACACTGAAGCAAAGGGACATAGGGCAAAGGGGCCTGAGTCTGTAACCTACTTTCAAATGGTTCAGAAAATAAAAATGTATGAGAGAGAAAATAAGAAATTGTGGCAAAATGTTAGCAGTTGGTGAATCTGGGTGAATGGTATATGAGATTCATTGTACTATTCCTGCAACTTTTCTATAAGTGTAAAATTATTTACTAGCAAAGGAGGACAGACCTACACACCAGGCCTAGAGAAATGCCTGGCAATCAGTGTAAAATTATTGCCTAGCAAAGAAGGACAGATGAATACATCAGGCCCTTGATTTTGATGGTTATACTTATGAACCTTGTTCTTGTGAAATTGAAACAGCTTAATAATATATATTGCCTAAGAGTTACCTCCTGAAAAGGCTTATTGCTAAAATGTGGCCTCTCTCTAAGCCAAACCCAGCATTCGAGCTCGCTACCTTCTCCCCAGCATGGGACATGGTTCCCTGGGATGATCTTTCCCCGGCACCGAGGGATTATTACCAAGTGCCAACTAGTGATGCATTTGGAAAAAGACCTTGACCAAAAGGGGGTAAATATTAAATAGAAATTAGTTTTTTTTTTAATGGCTAAGAGATTTCAAAGTGGGTTGGGAGTCATTCCAGAGGTTATGCTTATGTACATCTCAGGAGGAAGTCACTGACTGCCACAGTAAACAGTGCCTCATGCACATTTGAGCAACAAAGAGGCTTTCAGGAGGTAACTCTTAGGCAATAAATAATACTAGGCTAAGTTTCAATTTCACAAGAACAAAGTTCACAAGTACAAGCATCAATATCAAGGCCTGGTGTATTGATCTGACCTCCTTCACCAGGCATTGCCCATGTACTCTAGGGATTCTTGCCACTCTTTTAGAGAATGTAGCAGGATTACCCAGGATGAAAATTCAATATTCTTTCAGTTATTGTGTGGGTCTCCACCCACCGAGGCAACAAACCATGACCACTTGAACACATTCATGTTCCATAAGGCATGCCCAGTTCCATGAATAGTCCAACCCAATACTAGTCACCCTCACATTCCAGCACCATTAACTCCACTCACATCCCTGCACCACGATCACCCTTGTCCACTGCCAAATGCCCCCATTCACCTTATTGTAGGCTTTGCCCGTATTGAGCATTGGCTCACCACATTCTACTCCCTTTCTGTCCCCTGAAAACCTATCTTCTAGACTCTAGCTCTGTGAGTCTGCTCAATTTGCTTATTGAAGTAAGTGAGGTCATGTGACATTTGTCCTTCAGTGACTGGCTTACTTCACTCAACATAAGGTCTTCAAGATTCATCAATGTTATTCCATGTATCAATGTTTCATTCCTTCTTACAGCTGAGTAATATTCCACATTGTATATATATACCACAATTTGCTTATCCATTCATCTGTTGATGGACACTTGGTTTGCTTCCAACTTTTGGCAATAGTGAAAAATGCCACTATGAATATTGGTGTGCATATATCTGTTTGTGTCCCTGCTTTCAATTCTTCTGGGTATATACCCAGCATTGGGATTGCTGGATCATAAGGCAGTTCTATAGTTATTAATAGCTTCCTGAGGAACTGCCAAATCTCCTCCACAATGGCTACACCATGATACATTCCCACCAGCATTTCATGAGGGTTCCCTTTCCTCCACATACTCTCCAACACTTGTAGTTCTCTGTTATTTTTTTAACAGCTGCCAATCTAATAAATGTAAGATGATATCTCATTTTAGTTTTAATATGCATTTCCCTAATAGCTAGTGATGTTGAGCATCTTTTCATGTGCTTTTTAGCCATTTGTATTTCTTCTTTGGAAAAGTGACTATTCAAATCTCTTGCCTATTTTTTAAATGAGCTGTTTGTCTTTTTACTTTTAAGATGTAGGATTTCTTTTTTATGCTGGATATTAGGCCTTTGTCAGATAAATGGTTACCAAATATTTTCTCCCATTGAGTAGGCTGCATTTTCACTTTCTTGACAAACTCCTTTAAAGCACAAAAGTTTTTAATTTTGAGGAGGCCCCATTTATTGATTTTTTCTTTCATTGCTTGTACTTTGGGTGTAAAGTTTATGAAACCATTTCCTACTACAAGATCTCATAGCTGCTTCCCTACATTATCTTCTAGGAGCTTTATGGTCTAGGGTCTTACATTTAGGTCTTTGATCCATCTTGAGTTAATTTTTGTATCAGATGTGAGATGGTGATCCCTTCTCATTATTTTGGATATGGATATCCAGTTCTCCCAGCACCATTTGTTGAAGAGATCATTTTGTCTCAGTTGAGTGGGCTTGATAGCCTTGTTGATTGTATCTGTGAGGATCTATATCAGAACTTTCAATTCATTTCCATTGGTCAATGTGTCCTTGTGCCAATACCATTTAGTTTTGACCACCGTAGCTTTGTAGTATGCTTTAAAGTCAGTAGTATGATTCCTCCAATTTTGGTTTTCTTTTCAATATGTTTTTGGCTTTTCAGGGCCCCTTGCCCTTCCAAATAAATTTCATAATACCTTTTCCAATTCAGTAAGAAATGCTGTTGTAATTTTTATTAGGATTGTGTAAATCTGTAAATCAATTTGGGTATGATAGATATCTTAATGATGTTTAGTCTTCCAATCCATGAACTTTTAATATTCTTCCATTTATTTAGGTCTTCTTTGATTTCCTTCAACAATGTTGTGTAGTTTTCTGTGTACAAATCCTTTACATCTTTAGTTAAATTTATTCCTAGATATTTGATTCTTTTAGTTGCTATTGTAAACACAATCTTTTTTGTTGATTTCCTCCTCAGATTGCTCATAATAGGTGCACAGAAATGCTACTGATTTTTGTGTGATCTTATATCCTGCCACTTTACTGAACTTGTTTATCAGCTATAGAAGGTTTGTTGTAGATTTTTCAGGGCTTCTACATATTGGAGCATATCATCTGCAAATGGTGAGACTTTTACTTCTTCCTTTCCAATTTGGATGCCTTTTATTTATTTTTCTTGCCTAAGTGCTTGAGCAAGTACTTCTAACACAATGTTAAATGAGAGTAGTGACAGTGGGCATCCTTGTCTTGCTCCAGATCTTAGAGGGAAAACCTTTAGCATTTCACCATTGATTATGATGTTAGCTGTGGTTTTTTATATATATCCTTTATCATGTTGAGGAAATTACCTTCTAGTCCTATCTTTTGAAGTGTTTTAATCAATAAAGGATGCAGTATCTTGTAAAATGCTCTTTCTACATCTAGAGAGATGATCATGTGCTTTTTTCTTTTGCTCTGTTAATGTGGTATATTACATTGATTGATTTTCTTATGTTGAACCATCCTCAAGTGGTGAAACCCACTTGATTATGAAGTATAATTTGTTTTATGTGTTGTAGATTATGATTAGCAAGATTTTGTTGAGGATTCTGTCCCCCAGGTTCATTAGAGAGATTGGTCTGTAGTTTTCTTGTGGCATCTTTATGTGGCTTTGGTATTAGGGTGATGTTGGCATCATAAAATGAAATGGGCAATGTTTCCTCCACTTCTATTTTTTGGAAGAGTTTAAGCAGGATTTGTGTTAGTTCTTTCTGGAATGATTGTTATAATTCACCTGTGAAGACTTCTGGTCCTGGGCTTTTCTTAGTTGGGAGGTTTTTGATGACTAGCTCAGTCTTGTTACTTGTGGTTTGTCTGTTGAGTTCATCAATTTCTTCTTTCATCAATATAAGCTGTTTGTGTGTTTCTAGAAATTTGTCCATTTCATCTAAGTTATATATCTTGTTTTCATACAATTTTTCAAAGTACCCTTTTATTATACCCTTTATTTCTGTGGGGTCAGTGGTGATATCCTCCTTTAGTTTTTTATTTTATGTATTTGCATCTTCTTTTTTTATTTGTTAATCTAGCAAAGCGTTTGTCAATTTTATTAATCTTCTCAAAGAACCACCTTTTGGTTTTGTTAATTTTTTTTCTAGTGCTTTTTTATTACTCTTAATTTCATTTAGTTCTGCCCTAATCTTTGTTATTTCCTTCTTTTTGCTTGCTTTGGGATTAGTTTGTTGTTCTTTTTTCTAGTTTCTCCAGGGATGCAGTTAAGTCTTCAATTTTAGCTCTTTCTTCTTTTTTAATATAAGCATTTATGGCTATCAGTTTCCCATTTAGCACTGTTTTTGCTGCATTCCATAGGTTTTGCTATGTTCTGTTCTCATTTTCATTTGTTTCAAGGTAGTTACTGATTTCTTTTGCAATTTCCTCCTTGACCAACTGATCGTTTAAGAGTGTGTTTTTTAACTTCCATATATTTATGCCTATTCTGGTTCTCTGCCCCTTACTAATTTCCAGCTTCATTCCATGTGGCCAGAGAAATCACTTTTTATAATTTTAATCGTTCTGAATTTGTTGAGGCTTGTTCTGGGATGTAGCATGTGGTCTATCCTGGAGAATGACTCATGTGTGTTTGAGAAGAATGGAAACCCTGCTGTATTTGTGTGTAATGTTCTGTATATGTCTATTAGGTCTAGAACCTCTAAAGTATTATTCAAGGTCTCTGTTTCTTTATTGGTCCTTTGTTGAGATGTTCTGTCTAATGGTGATAATGGTGTATTAAAGTCTCACACTATAATTGTATAGGTATCTTTTTCTCCCCTTAGTTTTTCCAATGTTTGCCTCATGTATTTTGGGTGCATAAATGTTTATTATTGTTCTTTCTTCTTGATAGAGTACCCTTTTTATTAATATACAGTGGTCTTCTTTGTCTCTTACAATAGTTTTACATTTAAAGTCTATTATGTCTGATATTCTTATAGCTACTCCCACCCTTTTTTGTTTATTGTTTGCATATAAAATCATTTTCCAGCCATTCACTTGCAACCTCCTTATGTCCCTGGGTTTAAGGTGAATTTGTTGTAGACAGCATACAGATGGGTCATATTTCCTTATCCATTCTGCCAATCTGTGTCTTTTGATTAAAGAGTTTAATCCATTAACATTCAATGTTATTACTATCAAGGCAGTACTTACATTAGCCATTTTTCTTTAGCTTTATATATGTCATATGTTGTTTTTATTTATCTTACTAATAATCTTGCTTTCTTCATTGTTCTCCAACCCTCCCTCTCTTGCATTGTCTTTCAACTTGCAGAACTCCCTTTAGTATTTTTTGAATGGCAAGTTTTGTGTTGACAAACTCTTTCAATTTCTGTTTATCTGAGAATATTTTGAACTCTCCCTCATTTTTTGAATGACAGCTTTGCAGGATACAGAATTCTTGGCTGGCAGTTTTTTGTTTTGTTTTTTTTCTTTTAGCACTTTAAATATGTCATATCACTGCCTTCTAGCTTTCATAGTTTCAGATGAGAAATCAGTGCTTAATCTTGTTGAACTTTCCTTGTATGTGATGGGTCTCATTTCTTTGCTGCTTTCATTATTGTCTCTTTGTCTTGAGAGTTTGACAATTTGATAAGCTTATCTCGGGGTAGGCTTGTTAGAATTTACACTGTTTGGAGTGCACTGCACCAATGAAGAATATTTTTTAAAAATGGAATTGGTATTTCCGTTCTTCTAATGACCCTTATTCTGATTTCTGCTTACAAAAGAAACTTCTAATATTTATTTGGCTAGTGCATAGTTCCACATGCAAAGATTTTGAATATTTGGTTTAATTAGAGATTATTCACTAAATTAATTAATTGGAATTCCAATTTCATACATCAGTCTTACACTGACCAATTAGATTCTGTTCCTGAGAGATGTATAAAGTAACGTTTCTGCCATACACATAGCATTTGGGGAATAAGTAGAAGCATATGTCTGTCTAATTTTACAGAGGGGAACTTTTCTTGCATAACTGTGTTAAAATCTTCAAAGGTACAGTAAATCAGCTACATAAATTATATAATATTATAGCCAGTTCTACTCATTTTGCAACAGTGTAAAAAAACTTTTCCAAAAAACAAAACTACCACCTACTATAATTGCACCTTAAGCATTATAATAATAACAAGATTTTATCATTGCATGTAAGTTAAGTGGTCAGCCCTTGGACCATGGAGAAATCACTGGGATTATGAATATCTCCCCATGAAGTCTCCCTAAAGTAAGACCATCTGCCTCTCTTTTCCTTTGTTAGTGCCAGCCCAACTTCATATTAAGGCTAAGATTTCAGAGGTATTTTTCCACAGAAGCCATATGGTATGAGACCTTGCAACATCTTGCAAACCTCACTTTAAATTTTTTGTTTAGTAGAGATTTTAACACAAACCTCAGTGTTTTGTTTTATTTAACCAAGTATAACATTTATCAATACCATAATAAGTTGACTTTGTGTAATTTTAATGTTCTTGTCCTACTGGCTTATTGATTGCAGATTATTGATTGTCTACTGGATTATTGATTGATGATTCATTATTGATATTGATGCTCTAACCATCTAAAAGAAAAACACAAGTAAGCTTTTAACACAGTAATCCACATAATTACTTGTCATCCATTGAGAACTTACCTTTGGAAAAGACAGTATTGGATTCTGCATGATATCTCATTCCTCACAAAAATCCTATGGGTTAGGTTACTCTTTTACATTACAAGAAATGAGGCAACCAAGTTTTTACTTAAAGTGCTCAACACAGGATTTGAATTGAGATTGGACTGAACCCAAAGCCCCTGCTTTTAAAACTATGTACACTGCCTTCCTACCATAATAATTTGCCTGTAAGCAGTTTCATCTAATCTGATTTTATTTCCTTACTCTTGCACCTTGTGAATATCGATTGAGATTTTTTTATTCCAGAAGAGGAATTCTAAAATTTGAATACATTATTTTAGATTTGCAAAAGGTCTTTAAGCCTGATGGCAAAGAAATTTGAGCGGAGAATAATTGAGAACGTTCAGACAAAGACATATATTGAAAAGGAAATATAAACTAAAATGAAAGCTGCCATATTGAGAAGCAGTCTTCACCGATCACTTGCCTTCTCAGCAATTTGAATTAATAGTGCTACACTGCAGGTGCAGATGTGTTGGACATTACTTGCAGCATCTACCTGATTTTCAGAAAACAGTCTGTAATCAAAGAATATTAGCATTCTGTACAGCATGCCAAGTATGTCGGATCTGAATTTACCTTTGCAATAGAGAAAATAATAGCTAGAAATATAGTTACTGAAAATGGATGGTGGCCTAAAATCATATTCTTTTTCACCTTGTTAATAGTATCTGAGCTCCATAGTCACAGTATATTAACTCATGCAGTTTTAGCTTCTCTACTGGGGATAGCAAAAGCTCAACAGATTCTCTGCTTCAATTAGCAAATTTTATATTTATCAAAAAAGCAGTGTTTGAAGATGTTTGTCTTACAATTAACTCTTGCTAGAGGGACACAAAATTACTTGTAGACTTCCCTAAGCAATGATTTACTTAACAGATATTTTCCAATGTATTATTTTCACTATGGGAAAAGCATAATTACCAGAAGGCTTTATAGTGAAAAAAAGAAAAGAAAAAATGCATTTATAATTGGACCAAAGAAAAGCCAACTGGACTGAAATGTGAAATGATGTTGTTCCCTTATAGTGTTTCTCTTTATATTTAGTCAAATCTGTTTTCACCTGACTTTAAGTGACAAAATGAGGCTATATCTTAGGAATGAGGTTTTTATATAAGAGCACAATAAGAATTAATGATTGTTGATTTTATTGTTTCTATATGACTTTTAAAGTACTAAAATGATAAATTAAGACTTTTTTTACTGTTTTGTAAACTACCATTTTTATTCTCAGAGTTTTAAATAGGAATTTAGTCATCTGAAAGTATTAATGTAGCCTTCAAAGATGACTAACTTACATTCAGGAAAATCTCATACACTGAAAATATCAAGTTCAAAATTATATAAGATCTAAAAAGATATTTATAACCTACCTGATTTCTCATTTTTTCTGCCTAATCAGTAATTACATACTATAATTTTAGCATTATAATTAATATAAATATAATTATTTGAAGTATTTAAACTGCATAATATGCTGTAAGTAAACTCTAATCTTCTATTAAAAAATGTGGTCAATTCACTTTAATTTAATAAATGGTTATTAAACATCAACTATATGCCACCAGTAGTTCTAAGCACTAGAATACGAGTCAGGTAAACACAATGCTGTCTTCCCCCTGTGAACTTATATTCTAGTAGGAGGAGACTGGTAATTAAAAAAAAAAGCAAATTTCATATTGTGAGAAAGTAATGCATGCTAAAGACAAAATAAAAGTACAATCCATAAGATGGATTGTGATGGAGGACAGAACACACTTGGGTGGTCAGTTACGCCTCATTTAAAAGGCGACATTTGAGCATACCTGAAAAAGGTAAGATATTTCTGTAGACATTTGGAGTGATAGCATTCTGGGCAGAGAGAACAGCTAGTTCAAAGGCCTTAAGTGGGGAGATTTCCAGCATATATGGATACGGAAAGGGAGCCTGCAGAACAGAAGGAGAGAGGGAACAAATAGTAGGTAATGAGGTCAGAGATGTATGGGGGGAGGTAGGTAGAATCATGGAGTAATTTATAGACCATCGTAGAATTTGAGTAGAAGCGACACATGATCTGATATGCATTTTAAGAGGATCACAGAAGATACTGTGTAGAGAACTGACTGTAGAGAGGCAAGGGCAGAAGCAGGGAAACAAGTTAGGAGGCTACTGCAGTAATCAGATGAGAGACGATTATCGTAGCATGAAGTGGTAAGAAGTTATCAGACTCTGAATAGACTATTATTGAATATTGTGTTCTCCCATGAGGGACAATTTAGCAGAAGGTTATAATTTTGTGAAAGCAAGATATATGCACCTGAAACAATTTTTAAAATATAATATTACAATTTTTAATTTAAAACATGAAATGGCACTAATTTGGGGGGAATGTGTGCATGGCTAGATGGGGCTGAGGGGGTGATAAATGAACAAACATTTAGTATCTACTGGGTTCTTGTCCCAGCTCCACCATTAACTAATTGAGTGGCTTGGGGCAAATTATTTAACCTCTCTGGGCTTTACTATGTCTCCATGTAAAATACTGGATTTAGAACAATTGATCTCTAAGATGCCTACTATATAAAAAGTTCTCTAATACATGGTCTAAATCAAGTCATTTAACAGATATTTATTGATTATGGCCTATGAGTAAGGCACAGTGTTTATGGTTTTTACTAAAGATCTATAAATGTAAAGGAAGTTTAAGGACATTTGAACTATACTAAAAAAATTAATAAATGGAATCAAGTCTGTTGATCTCAAAATGCTGATTGTTTCATGAAAAAAAAGTCTATATGCACTATACATGAATCATTGAAATTGCATGAAATGTTACAATTCACCAAGGTTTTCACATCTTGCCTTTAAAGGATTATGTGTATATATATATATTATATATTCATTACCTCTAGATGTAATATATGATATATAGTAAAGTGTTTAGCATCACTATCAAACTATATAACTATGTATTATAATTTTTCCAAATATCTTATGCCATATGAAATATTAATCAACTGGTAAAATACCTTATTTAATAAATATAAGGGAGGAAGTTTATTTGGTCCACATGTGTTTTCAGCTCCATTTCTGTTAATACAAAGGTTTTATGATTTGTTGACACTTCCTTGATCTCCTCTCATAAGCAGACACTCTGAAGCTCTTTTACATATGAGCTCAAGAAACTAGGATTCTTACAACTTCATGAGATTCTCAGAATCTCTATTCTATTTCCAAAATTAGATTTCCCATACACTTTGCCAGCTGTTTTTATTTTACATAAAAGACTACTTGCAGCAAAGCCCTAATTTTTATGTTTTCCTTATTCTCTTCAAATTTATTTCTTAGAAATCCAAAAATGCTCCATTCATACATTGAAAGTTGTTTCTAATTAATATTGATAATTTTCTAATACACATATTAGAAATTTTCTAATGTGTGAAATTAGATTTGGTAGAGTCTTGATTTCTATAGTTCCTCTAACTGTACACACTAAGGGAAAATGTTTAAACTAAGCAGTTATCTAATAGAATACCTTCTTGGCACATTCTTTGTGTCCCAGTATCACATCCAAATAAGTTTTAATCTCTCTATCCAAGTATGGTGGGTTTGAAGATACATGTATCCCAGAAAATCATGTTCCTAAATCTAATCCATTCCTGTGGTTATGAATCCATTGTAAGTAGGATTTTTAATGAGGTCACCTCAGGTAAGGTGTGGCCCAGCCCAATCAGGATGGGTCTTAATCTTATAACTGGAGTATTTTGTAAGAAGAATGAAATTCAGGCAGAGTGACAGAAACCCAAGAAGGAGCAGTCAGAAGCTGAAAAACATCTGAACATGGAAGAGAAGGGAGAGAGCAGGAGATACCACCACCTGCCTTGCCATATGAAAATCTAAGGACCAAGGATCACTGGCAGCCAGCCACAGAATACCAGTCTTCAGGAAGAAAGCATTGCCTTGATAACACTTGATTTGGACTTTTTTTTAAGCCTCAAAACTGTAAGCAAATAAATTCCCAATGTCTACACTAATCCACTGCAGGAAACTAAAATGCCAAGAAAAGAAATACCATTGGTTAATATCTTGAAGCATATATGTATAACTGTAAGTATGTGTGCATGTACACACAAGTATATGTATATACATATGTAAATATAAATAAATAGGGCAATATATATTACAATGCTTGTTTAGGAAAACCATTCTGATACTTAGCTTTCAGTTACTTCAAATTGTAAATATCTTGCAATTATAGATTTAAGGAAACATATTTTTAAAAGGATTGCATATTTCTTCGATTTTAAATTATGGGTCCCAGTCTTCTGCTATGCATTTTATGTTTGTGCATAATCTGATGAGAGTCAAATTTTAATATGAAATAAGTAAAATGGAATACAATGATTTACATTTTATTTAAATAAATAAACATTTTCAGGTCTCAAAAATAGAGTATTGACAGCAACAGACATACTTTTTCATCTCTTGTACAAGCCACCAAACTAAATTATAAAAATAGTACTTATCTTATGTTTACATATGGAAGCTTATATGTATCTATACTCCAAGTTAATCTTTCAGCTAGTCCATATAAAAATTTTAAAAGTATATGATATCGAGTATTGTGGGAACATGGCCAACAGGTTAGGCAGATAAGACTTAGCTCTCACTAAAACAACAGAGGAAAATCCAGAGGCTGCCTTGGCAACCTGCTTTGGGGTATAGCAAACCAGGACACTTCTCCACATCTCCCAGAAGAGTGAGGGCCAGAGAAGAAGCCAAAACAAGTAGTTGTGAATTATTAAACCTCCTGGCTGCCAGGAAGGGCTCTCCTCCTCCACCCCTGAGATATTAAGCCAGGGTAAAATTCCTGGAGAATTTATCTAACTGAGAGGAGAGCAGATGTCTACCTCCACAGGAAAGTGCTCTGAGTCATCTAGGAGGGTGTTGGACAGATAGGGAAGCCAGGGGAAAATCCGAGGTTTCTTACATCAGTGGCTGGAAGTGACACACATACCTGGCCGTCAGGGCAGATAGACTAGGTGGAGCTCCTGGCCCCCTGCTCCAAACGGGAGTGTGACAGCAGATTTCCTGTGAGGAACAGGGGTCTGGGAGGGTGGGGAGTGGTTTCTTTGAGGTGAGTTTAGCCAGCTGGACCCCCTTGAATATTGGAAGGGACCCAGACTTGACAGGGAGAGGGGAGGGGGATCTCCTCAGGCATGCGGTCATACCCAGCCCCCTAGGTAAAGAGAGGAATACCATCAGAGAGGAGGCAGAGACAGGCGGCTGATCAGCACCACTCCAGTGTACTGCAGGGAATCTAACCTACCCGAGGGAAAAGGGGATGATAGCCTTCTGAAAGGTTTGTCAACCTAAGGAAGCAGAATAACTCAATGAAAGAATTCCTGCCTAGCATATATGAGGTCCCTGGTTCAATTCCTGGTTCTTCTTTGAGAAGTGATCCAACAGGTTATCAGGCATCCTGCTGAAACTTTAGGACAGGGAACATACAGACATTCTCTTTGTATTAGCTTTTCTTGGATCACATTTTTTAAAAAAGATTTCCTTTTTAAAAATTTCCCTTATTTTACTCACTAAAACACAGTTCAAAATCTGCAGAGGGCAGGCTGCAGTGTGAGTGATTGATGAACACCAGCAGCCTGAGAAGATCCTTAGAGATCTAAGAGAGAAGGCAGGTTTTCCATGTTTATTTTTGTTTTTATTTTATTTTTTTCCTTCTGTTTCTTTTTTTAAAACAAGTCACTGCTGTCTTGTTTCTTGCTTTTTGTGTATCCCCCTTCCTTTTTTTCTCTGCTTGCTTGTTTTTATTTTTTTTCTTTTGTTTACTGATTTATTCTACATATGCTATTTCTTTTCTCTCCTTCACCTTTATATCTTTTGTTTTCTGTTGTTCTTTAATTCTACCTTTTTTGTTTGGTTTCCAATATTTCTTGTTTTTATTTCTCTCTCTTTCCTTTTTACTCTGCTTACTTTCATTTTTTTAGTTTTTCCTTTCTTTCTTTTCTCTTTTCTTTTCCCCTCTTCTTTTCTTTTCACCATTCCAGACTTTTAATTCATTCTATATATTTTCTCTATTCTGCTTCCTGTTTCATTGTTTCTACTCCACTTTTCCAATCTTATTCCTCTATGCTTCTTATTTGTGTTAATTTTTCAATTTCCTAGGTCATGTGCAGGTGGTCTCCCACCTTTTACTACTATTATCACTATTATTCTTTTCTCTTCCCATCTCTTTCCTTTTCTCTGGTCCTAATTTTTTTTTCTTTCAAAGGAACATAGACAACAACAAGGGCATAGAATAAGAGGAATGAAGTCAAAGTGAAACCTTACCACATACACAAAAACAACAACAAAATAAAACCCTAGAGTAGAAAGAAAAGCTAATGAATTGAATAAACCCATCAAGATAAACAGATGCCTAGACACCATAAAAAAATTACAAGACATACTAAGAAACAGGAAGACACGGCCCAGTCCAATGAACAAACTAAAAACCAGGAGGAGATGCAGAACATGAAACAACTAATCAGAGATGTCCAAACAAATATGATGAATCAACTTAATGAAGTGAAGGAAGAGATTAAGGATATTGAGAAGACCCTGGGAGAATATACTGAAGAAATTGTAAGCATACATGAAAAGATAATGAGTATGATGCTGATGAATGGCACAATACAAGAAATCAAATATACACTGGAAGCACACAACAGCAGATTTGAAGAGGCAGATGAAAGAATCAGTGATGTGAAAGACATTATATCTGAAATCAAACAGGTAGTAGAAGATATAGCTAAAAAGATAGAAAAAATTCAGCAGGGACTTAGGGATTTGAATGACAACATGAAACACACAGACATATGCATTATAGGCATCCCAGAGGGAGAAGAGAATGGAAAGGGGACAGATGAGTGTTGGAGGAAATAATGGCTGAAAACTTCTTTGTTTCTTTATGCACCTAACTAAGGTGCCTCAAAATACATGAGGCACACACTAGTAAAACTAAGTGGAGGAATAGATGCCCCTACAATTATAGTGCTGGACTTTAGTACACCATTATCAACATTAGACAGAACATCTCGACAGAGAATAAAGAAGCAAAGACTCTGAATAATACATTAGAGGACCTGGACCTAATGGACATATATAGAACATTACACCTGAATACTGTGGGATATACATTCTTCTCAAGTGCACATGGATCATTCTCCAGAACAGACCACATGCTAAGCCACAAAACAACTCTTAATGAATTCAGAAAGACTGAAATTATACAAAGTAA